>RJWM01038238.1:0-16871 GCA_004363535.1 Dasyprocta punctata | reverse complement strand
AATATTTTGTGATTTTGCAAAACAAATTATGAGTTATTTAAAATGTATGACATTTTATATGAAATTATAAGAAATTGTAGCAACATATGACAGCAAAGTTTAACCTACATATTATTAGACAAAATCAAAGTAATGACAACTCTTATTATTTGATAGTTTTATTGTTGTCAGAGAAATACATACTCTCTTCCAACACTTACTTACATATCTCTCAGATATAAGGAAAACTACTTTGGTAAAATAGGACCACTTGAAGAAATGATTAATGAACTATACTGTTAATTATGCTATTTTAGCAAATGAGCTTTAAGTGAATGTTTTGTCTGTTAAATGAGCTTGATAGCTAATAAAAAGGCAACCAACCATTGGAACCATATGCTTCTTTGAATGTTTACTTTCATTAGAAGAATTAGTTTATATATAATACTCCTAACAAACCAAATTGAACAGTTGGTATAAGTAGCAAGACATTTTGATCCTGGATATAATAGCTTTATTTTTAGTATCACTAAAGTATCTGAGTGATTAATAATTTTCCCGATTGGGCGGGAATATTTGAAGCAAAGTTGTACTTCAGATAACCCCTTTTAAATTTCCTTTATCTTACTTACAGTCTCATAAACCCTTACAGATTTTACATCCTAACATTAATAGTAATGTTTTTGATTATCTTTGTTATGGAGCCGGGGAGCCTCTGTCTAGGATGACCTCACCTCACAATACTGCAACCTAGTCCTTTGTCATCTCTGAAGAGTGAAACCAGAGTGCAGGTTGTTAAGGAACCTTGAGAACTCCACATCCTTTTGATAAGCTTATCCTTACTGTACGTTCAATCTTATTTCCAATGGGATTTAAAAGCAACTCACAGATCTCTGAGTTTTACTAGTGAAACCCTGACTTCTCAGTAGCACCATCTCACCCTCTTTTGACATATCAGCCTCAACCAGCTTGTTACTAGCAAATTTGGCCAATTTATTTAATCCCTTTGTTTCTGGTAGATAAAATGTGGATAGCAATGAGATTTGAGGCCAGATAAAAATGCGCTGATAAGCAAATATATAATGCTTACCTTGGCCTGAGACAGTAAAACACACTGCATTGAACAGTTATTAGTATTAGTAGTCTCTTATGAAGAAATAGCTATTGGATGTTATGCTTTCCTCTTTACTTCATTAGTCAACACAAGCTCCACTCTTCTAGGTCATATATCATCACCACTATGCTACATAATTCAATATCCATCATCTTCTAGTCCCTTAAACACTTGCATTAGTTTGCTCTGAACTCAACGGTCACTGTTTCTTTAGTCATTTTTCAAAATTGATTTCCTTTTTCCTCCACAAGTTGGGATCTGGAAACAATGTATGTGTTCTAATCATTTCAATACCAATGTTCTTTTCCCTTAAAAAAAGAAACTGCAGATTATTTGAAACAATGAGTATAATTTATTTTTTACCTCAATTTTTTTCATAAAATAATTTAATCCATTGTGTTTTGAACAACTGTTTTCCCTGTTTACTTCCTTCACTAACCCTGAGGACATTCATATACATGTACAAAATCTATCCAGTAATGTTCCTTCTCAGTTCTTGAAGATCTTCACTTCAATAATGAATACTGATTGACTTCATCTCAACCATTAGCTACCATGGTCATACGATAAACTTATTACCACCAATAAAGTCAATTAAGCTAATTCTTACAAAAATCCCTTTTAAGCACTCTATTCTCTAAACATCATTTGTGCTTTCCATTTTACATAATCTATTCCACTTTACTATTCATGATCCAGTCTTATGATTAACACTGCCTTCAGTCATCCTTGCATTGTCTTTTTACTTGGCATAGATTCTGTAGTTAACAGTAAAATTACTCCCTTGTTAGCTTCAAATCCTTGACCTGTCTCATAGATACAACTGAATACATGATTGATCAAATTTCCCCTGATTCTGATCTCACCTGAGAAGTTTAATATATCTGAAGAAAAGCACCTAACCTCTCTGAGATCCCATTTAAAATT
This sequence comes from Dasyprocta punctata, assembly GCA_004363535.1. Classification (NCBI taxonomy): domain Eukaryota; kingdom Metazoa; phylum Chordata; class Mammalia; order Rodentia; family Dasyproctidae; genus Dasyprocta; species Dasyprocta punctata. The sequence continues at coordinate 14,851 of RJWM01038238.1, read as the reverse complement.
TTTGAACATAGGTATTTTTTTATTTCTTTTAGTACTGGAGAAAAGGGACTTCTGCACTAGGCTACGTACCTAAGCTTTGTACTTTGCTTATTTATTTATTTAATTATTTATTTATCTACTGCTTTTATTTTGAGAAAGCTTCTTGCTGTCTTTAAGTCTGGGCTCAGACTTTAGATCTTTATATTCTCCTGCCCCAACCTTTTTTTTTTTTTTTTTTTTTTTCGGCACTGGGGTTTGAACTCACAGCCTCATGCCTGTCAGACAGGCGTTTAAGCCACTGAGCCAAACTCCCAGCCCTAGTTTTTTGAGGCAGGGTCGCACTATGTAGCTCAAGCCAGCCTTGTGCTCATGTTGTAGCCCACGCTGGCCTCGAATTCACAACACTCTACCTACCTCAACCTCCTGAGTGCTGGGATTAAAGGCTTACGCCACCACGCCCGGCTGCCTCAGCCTTTTAACTGGCTTGATCATAGATTTTAAGTGTGCCCTTAGTAATTTCCAAAGTTACTTTAATATTTGCCTAGCAAATTTTGTATCTTATTTTCACTGATGTTTGTTTCATACCTTTCTTTCTTGAACTGTAACACCTTCACTCTCTTCATTTTTATCTCAAAGAACTTTAAAAATAAGAATAAAATTATGCTATTCCTCTACCTTTCACCAAATATAATAACTAGCCTGCATTATTCTCCAGTCTTCTCTTCCCCTTCCATTGCAAAAGGACTGTCCCTTTTCTTTTCAGTCACTCCTTCACATACTTGTCTGAGAAGATGGTCCTGAGTCCTGTTCAATCAAGATAAGAACTTAATAGTCATTCCTATTTTTCTCTGCATTTCTTTGCTCTCAATATACAACCCGAATCTACTTGTTTCTTGCCATATTCAACATTATTACTTCTAGTCACCATCCACTCCCACAAACTTTTAGCCTGTCTCCCTGGTATCACTTTTATATATTTGCATCCTCAAAATATGGCACTTTTAAAAATCATAATCTGCATAGCCTTCTCTAATTCCCATGATGAACTTCTGGTTTATACTTCAACATAGAAGAAACTTGGGAGTGACCACTCCATTCCAACAACAATAAAAAGTTGAAAAAACTAAAAACTCAATGGCACTTTTTAAACCCATAAAGGAAGGGAGGGTCACATGTCAAGCTACTATCCTTGAAACTGGAGAGACTGACAGGTAAAAACAGAGTCTCTCACCTTAATGGAGCACAACTCACAAGTTACGACTTTTCAGAAACAAATACCATGATAGGAAGCCTGAACTTCAATTAAGAACTTGTTGGAAGTTCAATGTGGACAAATATGAGTGGTAAAATCTCTAGGGTACTGGTATGGAAAAATTTCAGGCTTTGTAAATTTTGACTACAGGAGCTCAACTAATTTAAAAAAGTAACTACTAAAGAAAAATATTGTTGTACTTCTGGTGGAGGTAGGAAGAATGGAAGCATTTTAATATATACCAGAGCATTGCTAGTTCTGCCAAAGGCTATCCTTAGGATACTTACTTAACCAGAATATCACTTGCTGGGGTTTTATCATAGCCCAGTTGATTTGGGAAAAGGGAAATTCCTAACCATAGTTCTCAGGATACATTATTTTCCACCAAAGGAGATTGTGAGGGTGTGAATAAAGAAGGTGCTAATTTAATAATCTAGACCTCCAGGCTTACTAAAAAGCTGAGACTTATCAGACTACATGATGCTTCCCCACACATATATCCTTCATAATTTAGCATCCTATAGCCTTTACTCAATATATCACGTCAGATTACTGAGAAAAAAATTAAGACACACAAGGTCAACCAAACAAGACAAGAACAACAACAAAAACAGTTCAAAGAGACAGAGAAAGTATAAGAACTTGACTTAGATATGGCTGTTGAATTAACAGAGCAGAGTTCAGAAATTTAAAATGTCTGTGGTTAACATGCTAAGGGTTTTAATGAATGAAGTAGGAATCATGCTCAAACATAAGGATAATGTATGCATCTTATTTTCAAACTATGTATAATCAAAGAAAAAATCATAAACGAAGCCATAATGACAGTCTGATGGTATTACATCACCTAGTGAGAGTTATACACATGTTATGTACTCATATACACAAGGCTTTCAGTATGTGAAATATCAGATCATGTAAACGATCAATTTGACAGAGTAATAAAAATAATAATAGGATCAGATCATATCAGTACATGAGGAAAATTATTTTACAAAGTACATCAACCTTTCATGATTTAAAAAATGCTCTCAATATACTAATAAAAGATGAAATGATCTTGAGCTTGATAAAGAATGTCTGCAAAAAAACTACCACTAATATTGCCCTTGAGGGTGTGAAAGTTGCTGTGTTCCACAAAGATAAGGAAAAACGTGAGGATGTTTCTCTCCCAATGATTTTCAAGCAATAAAACAAGCAATAAGACAAAAAGGAAACAACAGACATATAGACGGAGAAGAAAGAAATGAAATTGTCTTCGTTTACTGATCCAATCATATAAACAGGAAATCCAAAAGAATAGACAGAAGCAATAATACAAAAACACCTGAAATTTAGTAATTATAATAAGCTTGCAGGATACAAGTTTAATATACAACAGTCAATCATTTTTTTAAGATACCAACAATGAACAAGTATTGTTGGAAATTCAAAACGCAAAACCACTTCACATTAATGCCTATAGAAATAAAATATTTGTAAACCTAACAAAACTATGAAAGACATATGTAAAGAAAACTACAAATCTTTGGGAATCGAAATTAATGAACTAAATAAATGAGATATTTTATGTTTGTGGATAAGAATAGTGTCTTACTTTTCTCTCACTGGTGAGATAAAATGCCAGACACCCAAGGCTAAAGGAAGAAAAGTTAATTTAATTCCAGTTTGTGGAAGTTTCAGTCCATAATTAGCTGGCTCCAAGACAGGGTGGCATAGCAAAGAGGCAACATTTCATGCTGGCAGAATACACCAAAAGCAACAAGAGAATAGGTGAGAGCAAGCCTCTTTCTGGGCCTTATATTGTACTATTGTATGCAGTATACCTGCCCTAAGGGAGGCGTAGCACTCAACACTCTTAATTCCAGCATTAAACCATGAATCAATGGCAAACTCTAGATTCAGCAGCCTCTGAAAAGTCCAAGCCCCATGACCACATGCAGCTTTGAGAGGACATCTAGACACAAACCATAACAAAGACTCATTATTATCGAGCTATTAGTTCTTTCAAACCTGATCCGTAGTTTTGTTGCAATACTAATAAAACTTCCTGAAACGTTTTTGTGGATATAGACAAACTGATTTTAAAGTTTACATTTAAAGACAAAAGACTAACTAGACCATGTATGGACGATTTTTAGGACAATAAAAATACTTTATATGAAAATACAATAGTGGATATATTTGTTCAAACCCACAGAATACATGAGTGAACCTCATGTAAACTATGACTTGGGGTAATGCCTCAATTTATATTCATTAATTGTAATCAATATACCATTCCAGTGGGCTATCTTGATTAAAAGAGAGGCTATGTGTGTTTGGAAACCAAAAGCATGTGCAGAAGCTCTGACTTTTAATCTTGTTGTGAATCTAAAACTGCTGCAAAAAGTGGTTTATTGAAAAACACATTATCATCCCATACAGCTTTGCATAAAATACAAATTCTGTTCCAGAAGGCTCAATATGCTCTGAAATTTGTCTTCATTCTTCTCCAGCTGTAATAGCCTTATTTTTCTTCCTTTATCACTACCTTGATTTTGCTTTAGAACATCTGTAGTTTCTAAAACCACTTTTCTGTTGTGTGCTTTTGGTAGAAAATACTTTTGCTAAGCACATGAGACACCTAATTAGTGATTATATTTCTGTCTTCCTTTCTTCTAAGAATGCCTAAGTTGGAACCAAAGAATTTTTTTATTTCATTAAAAAAACCCAAAAATTTTATAATGATAAAAGAATTACAATAGTTACTATGCTATGTATTATTTTTTCAAAGTAGTTCCCCAGCATGCTAGACATCTATAAAAATAGATTTTCATTTATGAAGTATAAATGAACTTTCTTTTCAATGAAATGGGAGAAACTAGTAGCATAAACAAATTAGCACGTATATTAAAATAGTTTTGAAACATAAAAATACATAATTCAGGGAACCACCTGAATCTCTTCCCATTTCCTAATTATTTTTCTTCTTATTTGTTCCTCATTTGCATATATACACTTTTGCACTTTAAATTTCTCATGTAGGAGAAACCATGTCTTATTTAAGCCTGACTTATTTCATTTAATATTATGCTTTCAAGGAACCAAAGAGTACAGAATGAAATGTTCTATACAACTTGTAGATCTTTTACAACATAAAGAGGTACCTTATTTCTTGAAATTTTCCCCCTATTTTTTGCCTTGAACATCAGTTTATCAAACCACACAAACAAATGCCGTTCTCTAGAGGACAGAATTGATTGATACATCTGGAGCTATTTAGCAAAACTGTGGTTCAGAGAAAGTTGTCTTACCAGCCTGGAACAGCCAGACCAGGACTCAAAAGAGAAATGCAATTCAAGCTTGTTTACGACACTACATTGTACAGCCTCATTGTTATAACACCTCAATCATTATTTTAACTGTTATATCTTCTCCAGATCCTTTTGTGGTTTATCTTTACTCATGTTTTTGTTGTCTATTCATATGAACTCTGTCCAGTGAGGTCTTTTTTAAAACACCCAATTTAAATAACCTTTATTACTAAGTCAGTATCTACTCATTTACTGTAATTCATATTTAGAAAAGAAAGAAAAACAGTCCTTGAGAGCTAAGAACCATCAGCTAACCTGTTACTAACATCTAGACCATTGTGTTTGCTTTCAAGCACGAACACCATCATAGAGCTAAAATTTCAGAGAGGGTCACACCAGTCATCATAGCACGGGCATTTCAACACCACTCTGGAATCATGCCTGAGCAAAAACAGAAGCGAGAACACAGCAAATCATAAAAATGATCAAACATCCTCTTTTTCCAATTACAGATTCAACTCTATTGCATTGTTCTGGCAGCTGAATAAAGACTGCCATATTATTCAGTTGCCGTAGTTCGGATATTACCTGTCCCCAAGTGCTTTGCGGGTTAAAGGTTTGCTTCTCAGGGCTTTGCTATTGGGAGGTGGTTGAATATTTAAGAGGCAGTGCCTAGTAGGAGGGTCTTAGGTTATTGCAAATATGTCCTCAGATGAAAGTTTAAGACTTTGGGTCCTTCCTTGTTTTCTTTACTTCTTGGCCATACTGAGTGGTTTGTTCTGCCATATGCTCCCTGCCACTGCTTTTTGTCCCCTATATCCTGAGTCAAGGACAAAAGTTCTGGAATTTGCCCAACCTCCAGAACTGTGAACCAAAATAAAATGATTACCTCAGGCATTTGGTTATAGCAATGTAAAACTGATCATAACACAGTCCTTACTTTCTGAAAATATCCAGAGCATGGCAAGTCATACTAACATAAACACTACTCAAATCACCGAACAGATTTGAAATCCTGGAAAACACTCCTTATTTTCAGAGTCCTCACACACTGGAAGATCAATAAAATTCTATTTCTTGATTTTATGCATGTAAGATAACCAGAGTGGAAATCATTCAATTTCGTAACAACTGAAAAGTTTAGTAACAATTGATTTGCATGATTTACATATGAACACATAACTTAGTTTTTTAATTTAATGCCAAAAACCAGGAAACTTTAAAAGAAAAGGCATCTATGTCACCAAAATTAGAAGATTTTTGTTTTGTTAAATATAACATACAATAGCTTATAACCTTTTTGCTACTTGTGAAATGTAACAAATAATATTATAGAATATTTCGTTTTTTAAATATTGGATTTTAAGAGTATTTAAAATGATTTTCAAAACTGGCATAGTCTTACTATTTTTTTTATCTCTTGTTGAGTTGTTCATTGAAAATAAGCTAACTTGATTCTTCTCAGAAACCAGACCACTGAAGAATATAAAACATTCAACATGATGAAGGATAACACAAGGCTAAATGAGAAAGAAGTTTCACCTCTACCCAATGGATACAGTCCTGTGCCTGGATGAATAAGCAGGCCATCAGGGCATGGTCAAGATTTTATCTCTCACCTTTATGGTTTGGATATGATGTTTCCCCTAATGCTTATTGTGTGGAAGCCTTGTTTGTTGATGGGTTGTGATTGGGTTACAGGGGCCCTAACTCATCAGTGGATTATAATTTGGTGGCATTATGAGGAGATAATGGAAATAGAAGTTAACATGAGTCAATAAAAGAAGTATAACCTAGGAAATTTAATCTGATTCCTGGGCCCTTCGACTGCAGTCTTTCCCTTTCACTCTGTTTCCTGGCTGCCTTAGATTGAACAGTTTTCCTCTGCTCTTCTGTTCTATGCTGATGTTTCAGCCTTGGCACCAGCTCATGGGCTGAAACCTGTGAAACTAGGAGATAAAAATCAGTTTTTCTCCTTTAAGATATTTTTCAGGTATTTTGTCATTAGTGACAAACAGGCTGACAAATGCATTCACCAGCCTTTATTTTGGGTACCCCTACCTAAATGAAAACATTGGTCAAGGCAAAGAACTTGAGAATTGCTGTCAGTTCAAATATCAGCTACATACCAATTTGGGTCTTAAGCTACACTAACAGAAGAAAGGAGGCATCTTCTGAAATTCTGACATTTATTATTGACTAAAATGATACAATAGATTCTAAGAAAGAAACTTAATTCCAACTCTAACTCTGTGGTATAATTATGTGGGAAATTCAGAATTAATATTGGGCAAAATTGCAAACAAGCGATTTTTTCCCAGAAAGCTTTCATCCTTTTTCATTGCTTCTTTCCTCGTGTCACTGACAATTTTATCCTGAGGTTCTTAACCATTTCCATAGTCACACAACCAATTTATCAATGTGATTTTAATTATGCTTTATTAGACTCAAATCCTAATATTCATAAAATTTAGCAAATTTCTTTCTGGACCTGACCTTTTAGGTATCATCTGGTGGTTGCTAATGTTGTAAAAGTCCTTTTGAATTAGAAGATATTCAGACATTTCATTACACAGGATCAGAATAATGCAAGGTTTCTTCATTTTGTGCTGGCTGATGAAACGTAGTCGTGTAATGAAAATGAGACTGCATTTGTTTTATGGTCTGATTTTGTGTACGAGAAATCATCTGAATAAGCTATACAACTTCTAGTGCAGCACACATGAACACTTATTATGTAACTATCTCTGGCTTCGTGCTCCCCTATTTTCAGTCTGTGCATTTGCAGGTATTTATTTTTTATGCTCTGTTCCATACCTTTTCTCATGCCATTTTTTCTGTCTAAAAGCTATTTGTTTCCTTATCTATTTGAGCTTGCTCCATAATCTTGACACTACGATGAAATAACATTGTATTTTCTCAACTATAATTCACCTTAAAGTACAGCTGCTAGTATACATTAATTTATTTTCTATTAGTACATTCACTGTATAAAATAATAATAGACTACATATTTCTTTGAAAAGAGTTCAAACTTCCTTAAATTATACCTTGTTCATATCTGTATCTTTTCACCATTCCTGGCATACAGAAAGGCATCATGAAAACAATTATTGAATAAATAAATTACTGCTCATCTGAAGTGAGCAAAGATTGAATCATTCGTGTTCACCCTACTCCCTTTTGAATAATTGTCTATAAACATAACCACTAGACAGAACTGATCTGCCTCTCTACACCTAGCTCTATAGCCCTCCATGGGAGTATTATTTTATGTACTTCGGTTCTCATGTTTCTACTTCACAATGATCATGGGACTCTCCAAATACCAAAGTTCCATTAACATCTCATAAACCAGTGACTTCAGAAATTCACTTACTCATTTCAGTTTGCCACAAGCAGACTATAAGCAAAGTTCAAGAGAGTTTCTGGAACTGTTTGGAACCCATCCAGAAGAATTTCCCCTCTAGTCATCTTCTACAGCCCAGCTACACTGGTGAACAAACTGTCTCGCTCTCACAGGCATTGTTACTCTGACCATAACCAGTCCAAACAAGTTTTCTCTGACTAAAACATCAGCCTAAAGGTAGTTAAGGTTTCTGTGCTAGAGAATCTTTCGGTCCTTTCAAGCATTTTGCAAATGATTGCTTTTGATTTTTCCCATATTCCAATTTAAATTACTTTAGCCTTTTATAAGGTATTTGATATATGGACTTTTATTTAACAAGAACAATTTGCAGGGGTACTGAAATATGGAGCAGCTGGAAATACATTTAAGTGAATCTAAATAAGAGATTTTTTGAGTTCTCAGCAGGATCCTAGAGGAAAATAAATATCGGAATTTATACCATATCATGTACTATTGTTATTAGCAACTTTTAAAGGAGGTGTGAAGCAACATAATGTATAGCTGCATTTACCTAGGTGTAGCCTGAAAAGACAAGACCTACAACATTCACACGAGTCTATGGACTTAAATTCAGTGAGTATTAAAATATCCCAGTGTTACGTTTGTAAAGTTAATTTCCATTCACTTAAAAACTTAACAATGTTTCTAACAGGTAGAAGCCTGCTGTTTAACTGTCTTTAGGAAAGCTATACAACATGCTGTTGCTAACCAATTTTTAATCATAGGCAAAACTGTATAAACAGAGCACTTTAGAGATGTTCAATTTGGTTCTTCCTAAAGCGTCTTCCTGATAACTAAAATTTGCCCAAATGAAAGTGATAAAGGGCTTTCAAATTATTTTCAAGAAATTCTTGGAAATGATCATGAAGAAACCCAGGTGAGTTCTAAAGTCAAGTTAATTTTCTAACAACTTTACACTTTTAGGTTTAAAGTCTTGAAGGTTTGTTTCATTTCCAAATTCTTGTAAAAGAATTCTGATCACCATTCCATCAAGAATAAAACAGAATGCAATTATTAAAATTAGTTTATTCTCTTAATTAATAAATATTTTAAGTATCTTTCCTGTTCTCTGAGGTATTGAGGATACCAAAACAACGACATGTTTGCTATCATCAACAAACAATAACTTTCCAAGTCATGTTGTGTCCATCTGACTAAATTCTGGCAATGGAATGCAAGAAGAAATTTACATAATAACTTCATTGAATCCCTTTGAACAGACCCACTCTTCTTAGTTTGGGTTTGATCTGTCTTTGATCCTGTCTCTGAAGCACAGTAGCCATCTTGGACCACAAAGGATAGAGAAACACGAGTATGATCCAACTATAACCAAGAAAAAAATTTTACTTTCAAAAAAACCAAACCAATCTATCATTCTTAGATGATTCACACCTCAAGTTTTATCCAACAAGAATAAACTCTTATGTTTTGTAAGGCTACTGATAATTTTAATGTTTTCTGTTGGTGCAGCAAGAATCATGGTCAAATCAACTTCTAACTCCTTTTACTTTATACATTCTTTACCAAGTAGACCAGAAATCATCCCTCTAGAATCTCCTCCAGACAAGCCCCAGCAAAAGCTACTGAAATGTAAAATAAAATTAATTACTCCTTAGGAAGTACAAATAGCCAGAAAATAAGACAAAGAGGTTAAGAAACTAAGAGGACTGAAAAAATGGGAATACAGAATTATTTGAAGAGATATCTCAGAATCTACACAATTTAATAATTTCCAAGCAGAGTTTTTAAAAAAGACCCTTATATAAACACAAGTGTGACAAGTATTAGTGAGGCTTCAGAATGCAAAGAGAAGTTCTTAAAGGTAGAAAAAATTTGACCTCCACAAAATCAAGTCACCTACAAACAAATGACAAGTAGTCTGAATTCTCAGTAACAACAATAGGAAGTTATGACAGTGACTAATGTCTCCAATGTGACAAGAGAAGTAACTCAGTTTAGATTTCTTTGTCTAGTAATAGTCTTTCAAGAACAAGTGTGAAATAAAGATAATTTATTTCATTTAAAAAATTGACACCATAAGAATAATTTCAACAAGAAAATAATCTTATTAAAAATGTTTGCAAAGCACAAAGGAACTGTGAGTAAAGATAATGGGAAATCTACAGGTAAATCAAACATTAATTAACTACATTAATGAAAGCAGTAATATATATTGGAGAATTTTTTTAACAAAGGAAATCTCAGAATGGAAACACTGGTCTGCACTATCATATTAGAAAGAAAAGTGCTTAATATTAAATAATTTAATTTCCTTCAGTTAATTGATAAAATAACAATACATTCATTAGTATATAACTTCATTTAAAAAAACACCAAATGGTAGGCACAGAGTAATTTCATAACTGGTAATAACAAGCAATAGGGGTATGAGAAAATATGCTCATGGGAAAATATGCTCAGTAAAATGTGAAAATGGCTTGAAAAAATAAATTGAAAAACACAAAAGACATCAATTTCTAGAGGTGAGACTCATAGAATAGTGATATGTGGTGTGTGTGTGTGAGACCTTTCTTGCAGAAAAAACTTTTTATAGAAGTGGTCAAAAATATTTTAAGACTTTGCTCAAAATATAAACAAATTGATCAAAGAGCTTACAAGAATCATGAGGTACTATTCAACAAATCTACAGACATTGGTAGGAACATGGGAGACTATCACATAGTAATTCAAAGCTACAAGCATTCCTCCACCTCACTGTATTGTGAGTTATTCTACTTAATGCGACATCAGAGCAGTAGTTCCACTTTCCCTAGCTTGGTCCCATGGCATTGCTATTTCAAGTGAACTACCAGCAGATAGTGCATCAGTGTAGGCTGCCTTGCCTGGTTATATGTCACAAAAGGTCTTACTGCGAAGCTAGATGTTGAACCAGTTCCTCTCCTTTGCTAACCTGTTCCATAGGAATGACCAGTGTGGAAAAGCCAAGGAAAAGATGCTCCCAGTTTTACCCCTAAGTACATCATCCCTAGAGAAACAAAAATATGTATCTCTACACACTTGCACACAGACGTTCATAGTATCATCTGTCAAACCATGGAAATAATATATTTCTCAACTGATTGGTGAAAAGGTAAACAAAAATTCAATATATCTCAAAAACATTATATGTGTTATGACTTAGATATGAAATAGTCCTCCCAAAGCTCACATATTCAGAGGTGGGACTTTTGAAAAGGGATTGGATCGCTCTACTCAGTGGATTGATGCATTGATGGATTCATAACTCAATGTATTGTTAGGAGGTTGGACCTGGCCAGAAGACTTGGGTCACTGCAAGTGTAACCTGTAAGGGTATATCTGTGTCTGGTTTCTTCCTCCTTCCTCTTCATTGTCCTCTCCTTCCCTCTGCTATGAGTTGTGCAGCTTTCCTTTGCCATGCCCGTCTGCCCTGATATTTCAGCCTGGGACCCAGTCAGTTGTGGATTGAATATTCTGAAACCATGAGTCAGATAAACTTCTTCTTTAGCTTGCAGGAATCAGATATTTTGTCACAGCAATGGGAAAATGTCAAATATACAGTATGAAAAAAGTCAGACACAGGTAGTTATTTAATTTCATATGATTTTATGAAATATGTGAAATAGGTAAATGAACAATGAAATGTAATAGGTAAGTTGTTGCTTAGGATGCAGAGAGAAAAAGGAGAAAGGGCTTGCTGATGGGTACAAGGTTTCTTTTGAAGACAATGAAAATGTCCTCAAATTAGATTAAGGTAAGGGGCACATAACTCTGAAGATACTGAAGCTTACTGAACTGCAACCTCTAACTGGGTAAACTTTCTATTATGTAAATTATGTATAAACAAAAGTACAAATTAGTATAGATAATACAAATACAATAGTTGTTCCAATGTATAGACTAAAAATACGGCAAGTTGAAAGATAATTGATAAAACCAGAACTGAGATATTTAGATTTATCATCTGTTGCTATGTGGACTGAATTATATTTTCCAATTCACGTTCTGAAGAATAACCCAAGGACCTGAGAATATACCTATATGTAGATATAAGACCTTTAAAGAGGGAAAGGAAGTTAAATGAAGTCACACTGATAAGGTCTTAAACCAAAATAATAGATAGCGTTATAAGAAGAGAAAAAGACATCAGAGATATTTGTGCAGAGAAGAAAGGTCATTTAAAGATATGGGGAGAGGTGATCATTTATAAATCAAGGAGAAAAACTATACCTATTGGCTCCTGGATCTTGTCACCTCCAGAACTGTAATAAAAAACAAAGTTACACGGTCTAATCCAAAGACTCAGTAATACTTTGCTAGGGTATTTCAAGAAAATGTATATATTTCTGCTTCAATATTTTATACATTTTTATAGATGTCAAAGTACTATAAGAAAAAATAGATTTTGAAAATGTGGTTATCATACTCTATTTCATGGGCATATGGAATTTCTCGAACAAAAACAGAGATGCACTCATTACTTTCAAGCACACATGAGTATGTACTGAATGTATAGATAATGTAATAAAAAGTAATGAAATTCCAGAAAATGCAGAATCATTATGCAATATATAGAGTCTGCAAAAAAAAAAAAAGTATATTCTCAATGAAAAGAAAAACAGTGCGACCTTTTTTAACAGATGCTATTACTCTTGTATGGGGGACCCTAGAGAATGTCCTATATCACAGAAAACACATTACACTTAGAGAAGAAATTGACACTGCTTGTGCAGCAATCTTAGTGACCAAGGTTACCCAGGCAGCAGTTCACAGTACTAATAAAAGTCTGGAAGCTAATGGCCACCACTTTGAGCACCTCTTATAATCACAGAGGTCAAAGGCAACTTGTATTATCTCATGATGTCTCAATAAATTTAGTATTAAAATATTTTTACAAGTTTTTCTCTCCTGAAATGTGAATACATTTTTGTGGACTCTATATAATTATAATGCACAATATATAAGCAATGATATCCTAGGAAATGCAGTGTCCTTATATACTATTTTATATTTCTGATCAAATAAAATCCAAGAGATAGGACTGAATATGACCTACTTTATCTATCTTCATAGATACTAGATTTCTCATTGCTAACAGGCACTACCTGACACCCACGGTTTAAAGATAGAGAGGTTTATCTGGGCTCATGGTTTGGTCCACAGTCACCCAGCTTCATGGCAGAAGGGCACAGAAGAGAGGTGTAGAGGAAAAGCTACTTATATTAGAGCAGGTAGGAAACAGAGAGAGAAGGAGGAGGCAGGAAAGGAAATTTATCATTCCAGATCACACTGCTAGTCATTTCCTAACAGGACCAACTGCCTAACAGCAAATCAACTATGACACTCACATGACCCCATTACCTTTCCAGCAAATGACACTTTTGAGAGACACTGCAGATTAAACCATAACAATGTTTATGAGACTTTGCTTGCAAAGTACTTTAATAAATTATCTAGAAATTTTAAATGGAAAGATTTGGTTTATATTTTTGAAAGACAGAATTGAAATTATAGAATAGAAAAAGAAGGGTTATTTCAGCATTGTCTCATGTAATTCTCTGACAAGCTAGTTTGAGGTAATAATCAGAATGGCAAAGATTGATAGCCATTCAGATAACATCTTCATATTTCCTGAGAGGCTCATGTAACTGCTTCATTACCATTGCTACTTTACTCACAATTCAGAATTATTATTTCCACTTGGTTGATTTGATAGTGCATTTAAAAACATTTATCATGGCAGTTGTCATGTTTGGCTCATATCAAACTAAGAACTTTCACAAACTAGAGAATGTGCAGATGGTGGAGACAAGAATAATAATAAGGCTTCATAAAATATGTCAAAAGCAATCAAGAATGCATAGCCTTAAAAAACGAGGTTCTAAGTGGGACATCAGTGACTTCAAATACATAAGAATATTTCACACAAAGAAGCACAGAGTAAAATATGAAAGGAATGAGGTTGAAAATATAATGAGCTCAATTTAATTTCAACAAATGAAAGTAATTTTGCTTATGTGAAGATTTATCAGTTGAGATTTATGAAGAGTCACTATCTGGTAGCATAGTTGGTTGGGGGAATCATACGAAAACCTCAGATAGGGCGTAGGATAAAATTGCTGGTAAATCCACATCTAGGCTAATGGCTTCAGATTTCTGTTCAAATATTAGTTAACTAATTGACAGATGTTGTGATGCATGCATAATGCTAGCCACTGGAGGTGCTCAAATAAAAGAGTCACTCTTATTGATCATGCACTTGGCAACTTTAGTCTAATTAGAGGATCAGTAAAAATTGACAGATAAAACTAGATGAAAAGGTTTGTTAAAGATGTGCTGCCCATATCCTAAGGATTGATATTCTGAATAGTTCTTTATCACCCTGAGGAAGTCAGGAGTCAGCATCCCAACCTCCTACAGGAAGAGTCGTTGCTGTTAAGCATCCCCATCCCCACGTACTACGTGACTCGCTTCCCCATTTGTCCTTGATTTAATCAATTTCACCTGAGCAATCAGTATTATTGGTTGACCATAGTTATGTCCCACCTTATGCCCACCTTACAGGTTCCCATTTTCCCCTGCCTTGGACCCATCTAACCTCATGGTTTTACTCTATAAAAGTCCCTAGATATGACAGAGTCTTTGGCAACCTGCTCGGGACTCCTTCTGTCCCAGAGACAGAAGCTTTCTTTCTCTCAATAAATATATTCTGCTGTTACCCTAAAAAAAAAAAAAAGGATGTGCTGAATGGGCAGAGATGGAGCACAAATTTAGCACAATGAAGTTAATCAAGAACTCCTAGGAAATGTGGCACTTGAATTAAATTATGAAGTGTAATACTAGAGTCCACTGAGAAAGGGTTACATGCATGCAATGAAAGGAATTATGGCACATTTAAAGAAATAAGAAGCATTTAATTAATTGGTTCAATTGTGA
>RJWM01038237.1:0-16825 GCA_004363535.1 Dasyprocta punctata | reverse complement strand
AAGGTTTCTCTTTCTAGGAATTTCTACTGCAGATTTATTCAAAGGAATGTTGGCCAGAGTTGGTAAACTTTCTGGAAAATTCCAGGGTGTAAATATTTTGGACTTTGCAGAGTCTATCACCTCTGTCTGGATTCAGCCAGTGAAGCTATAAAAACTATAAATGAACAATATGTAATACTATGTAGATGAAAAGGCAGGGCTGTGTTGGAATGAAATGTTTAGGATATGACATTTTTAACATACAAAAGCAAGCCAGATAGTGTTCTGCCAACATTAGCTCTTAAGCCTCGTTGGAGTTGGTGAATGTTTGGAAAGAACCTAAACATCCTTCAAAAAGAACTTGGTAAACTGAAGTTGGTGGTGCATACCTGTAACCCCAGCACTGTGGGAGGTTGAGGCAAGATGATCTCAGATTTTATTTTAGGGTCCCAAATTCGAGCTAAATTCCTCAGGCTGAGCTTGAATTTGAGATCCTTCTACCTCAGTCTCCCAGAGTTCTGGGGTTAGAATTTTTTCTGTCAGTTTTTGAAAACTTGTCTCCGATCTGCAGAAGAAGGTAGGCAGATCTTTTACCTTCAACATAGAATATTTGGCCTTGGAAATCAGCACCGCTGTTGAATTCCTAGGAATTCAAATAAAAAGCAGGGAGTCCTCTGTGAATTTGAAGTGGCAATTATGCCGGATTAAACCAGTTAATAGGGACAGTAGTTTCGAGTCTGCAGCTGTCCCCCCGATAAACTGTAGGGGGCGCTGCTCGCATAGCGAACGATGTCCACGGCTGCTCCGTCGCTGGGGAAGCACCAACGTGGGTCTGTATTACCTTCCTATGGTGCTGGGGAAAAGAACACAGCGTCTTGCACATTTAGGCCAGCGCCCCACTACTGAGCCGCACCCCCAACCCCAACACACACACACACACACACACACACACACACACACACAGGCTCCATAGCGCTGAGATCATGCAGGAGTAAACACGCCCATCGTGTAGATCTTGATTTCTGAGCCTGGGCGTAGAGCTCAGTGACAGAACATTTTCCTGTGATAGATGATAGGTAGACAGACAGACAGACAGAGAATAGATAGCTAGAGATAGCCGGGAGTGGTCATCCCATAGCGTGCGCCTGTCATTCCAGCATTTGGAGGCTGAGGCAAGAGGATCTCCAGAAATCTCAGGCCAGGCTGGGCTACATAATGAGTTCACAGCCAGCTTGGACTCCACAGTGAGACCTTGGCTCAAAATTAAATAAAGACATACTATCCCTCACTTAAAGGGGCCCGCGCTCCTTGAAGAAATACTTGGAATTCTGGGCCAGGAAGGAAAGTCCAAAGTAAAGTCTGAAGCATTTTATTCCATCAGAAAGAAAATTGCCCAAAGACTAGTGGCCCCATGTCAGAAAGACAATAATGTGTGAGGATCTTGTTTTTTTTTTTTTTTTTTTTTTTTTTTGTGGCACCGGGGATTGAACTCACAACCTCGCGCCTGCCAGGGCAGGCGCTTAAGGCACTGAGCCAAACTCCCAGCCCTGATTTTTTTGAGGCAGGGTCGCACTATGTAGCTCAGGCCAGCCTTAGGCTCGAGCTGTAGCCCAAGCCGGCCTCGAACTCACAACGCTCCGCCTACCTCAGCCTCCCGAGTGCTGGGATTAAAGGCGTGCGCCACCACGTCCGGCTGAGGATCTTGTTTTTGTAAAAAAACATATGTTTTCACTGGAAGTGGTGGCACGCAGTTGTCATTCCAGCTACTTGTGAGGCTGAGGCAGGAGGACTCCAAGTTCGGACCAACCTGGGCAACCAGGAGAGATCCTCTCTCAAAAGAAGGCATAAAGAGTGCTGGGGGTGCAGGTCAGGGGCGGAGCACCCCTGGGTTCAGTCTCCAGGATCACAAAGTAAAACACTTCCTGTTATGGGTAAAGAACTTGAAAGCACAGGGGAGTATAGAGAGAGAAAGTTTTATTTCTCTCCTTCCACACACCTCGATAGTCCTTCCTTTCTCTGCATTTGATTGGGCCGGTGTCAATGTGTTGGCCTCACCTCAAACTCGTTCTGTACAAAGCCGTGGAACAGTTTGCTCTTTATTTTTATTTTTATTTTTTATTGCTAGTGCATCATTTTTATGCTTAGGTGTTTTGTTTTGTTTTGTTCTGTTTTGTTTTTTGAGACAGGGTCTCACTATGTAACCCAGGCTGGCCTTGAGTTCATAGTGATCCTCCTGCCTCGGCCTCCCGAGTGCTGGAATGACGGGTGTGTGGTACCATGCCCGGCAGAAATCAGAACTTTAAAATTGCACTTTTAAGAAAAACTACAGCTTCAGGACAAGCTTTTTTCCCTTCAAAGAAACTTACTCAAAAAAAAAAAAAAAAAAAGCCTTTCACAATAACCTTGGAATTCCAGCCTTTGGATTTGTGCTTTTCGCCTATAAACTGTGCTTCCTCCACCCCCCAAGAAAGCAGTGATATTAGTGGTTGGCAGATGTCATCTCCAAACAGCTGTGCTGTAACCTGACAGTATGGAATACATATCCGCCAGGCACGACGGCTCACACCTGTCATCCCACCACTCGGGAGGCTGAGGCAGGAGAATCGCCACAAGTTTGAGGCCAGCCTGAGCTATACAGTGAGACCCCACCTCAAAAAAAAAAAAAAAGAAAAAAAAAAAGAAAGAAAGAAAGAAAAGAAAAAGAAAAAATAGAGGATGGAATTGTTTTTAAAAGGCCATCAGGGCTGCAGCCCAGCGTGCATACCCTGCTGTTCGTCCCCAGCCTGGCCCTGCTTTCCTGGGAGGTTCCGCCCTCCCCTCCACGGCCTCCTTGCTGGGCTGGGGAAAGGAGCCCCCGATGGGAATCGGGGGCCCATCTTGGACCAAGCAAGTGAGAAATAACTTGGGGAAACAAAGCAAACAGCTCTGACCTGGAATTTAGCCAGCTCCTCAGGGTTATGGAAAACAATCCCAGCCCGCCCAGCCCGCCCAGCCCTGGAATTTTCCTAGCGATCAGACTCCTCGCTCTGCTTCTTTGAGGAGACAAGGGCAGGTCAGTGTAGGATTTTCTTAGAGCCCTGAGTCTGTGACACCCTCGGCGGCAGCAGCTGTGAATGTGCTGGGCATAAAAAGGGATTCACAAGCCAGGTGTGGTGGCACACACCTGAGATCCCACCACTTGGGAGGCTGAGGCAGGAGAATCTCAGATTCGAAACCAGCCCGGACTACATAGCGCGACGCTATCTCAAAAAAGAAAAATAAAAGGAAAGAAAAATTTGGCATTTGTGCAGAACCAAAGCATGTCCCCCTGTAGGCTATGCGTTATTTCTGGATGAATTAGAACATCTGATACCATGTCGGGGCTGTGGACATACTTGTCATACTGCATGGGCACAATGACAAGAAAAATTCTGTCTGTGTTCAGTACAGATGAAATCAAATTTACTTTGATTTTTTCCATTTGTTTTTGAGATAGGAACTCACCATGTAGTCCAGGCTGGTCTCAAACTTGCAGTGATCTTCCTGCCTCAGCCTCCCGAGTGCTGTAATGACAGACCATGACCCCTGTACCTGGCTAGCTTCGGTTCTCATCACTGGGAAGATGAATAACCAAAGTGAGAAAAAGAAACCGACTCAGCTAAAGCGGCAGAGATGTCAGGAAGCCCTGCTCCCCGCCACCTGTCAGCCCACCAGCTTCTTGCCTCAGCATACCCCTAAGACACACCCCACTGCATCTAGATGGAAGAGCTGGGACTGTGGGATGCGGTGGCACATGACTGACCTCAGCGCTCTGGGAGGCTGAGGCAGGAGGACCACAAATTCTAGCAGCGCCAAATAAATGCTAAAAGAAGATAAAAGATAAAATATTTTGCATGTGCACCTATATGCACCTTATTTAGTTAATTTAAATTAATTATATATTTTTTTTTTCAGTGGGGGGGCTCATTATGTTGCCCAGCTAATCTTGAACTTTTGGATGCAAGTGATCCTCCTGCCTCAGCCTCTCAGGGTGCAGGTACACACACACCACCACATCTGGCTTCTGGATTTTTCATGTGGGTACAGACTCATGGGCCCATGGGGGCCATCAGGAAGCAGGCTGGCTGCCACCTGTAACCCCCCAGCCCCACCCAGCCACACTGGGCTCTGTCTTTCCCAGTGTACCCCAGGCGGGCATCGTACAATAGGTGACCTTTGAGTCGGGCCTCCACCACACAGTACAGGCTCGGGAGACACATTCAAGTTGTCGCCTGACTCAGCGGCTGGTTCTCTTTTTGAAAGAATATTCCATTGTGCTGCGGGACTCTGGGTTTCTTTTACACTCACAATCCGGTTGATTCAAGCCATTTGTGGTTATGACTGAAGCTACTATTGATGCTCCTATAATGGTTTTGTGTGAATCGAAGTTTTCATTTCTCTAATGCAGATATTCAGAGGCGAGTTTGCTGAATCGTCAGACAGTTGCATGATTGGCATTTGAGAACCACAAAGCTGGGGAGGGGAGGGTGACACACTCGGGAGGCTGAGGCAGGAGGATTGCTGCAAGTTCAAGGCCAGCCTGGGCTACATAGTGAGTTCAAGACCAGTCTGAACTGCATAGCGAGACCCTGTCAAAGAAGAAGGAAGAGGAAGAGAAGGAGAAGGGGATGAAGAGGAGGAGGAGGGGGAGGAGGAGAGAGAAAAAGAAAAGAAAGCAGCATGAAGCCTAGCACAGTGGCGCTTACCTGCAAACCTAGCTACTTAGGAGGCTGAAACAGGAGGCTTCCTAGAGCCCAGGAGTTTAGGGCAGGCTGGGTAACATAGTGAGCTTTTGTTTTGAAGAAAAAGAAAGAATTTGACGTGAGCATCCTAGGTTTAAGTCCAGCCTGGGCAATTTAGTGACTTGCCGAGATCCTGTCTCAGAATAGAAAATAAGAAGGCTGGTCGTGCCCTCCAGGGGAGTCGGTATTGTTGCTGCTTTTCCTCCAGCTGTCTCAACAGTCAGGAAGCAAAAGTCTCAAAGTAGACCCAGGGATCTGGGGTGCAGGACACAAGCCCAGCTGTCCAGATGTCACAAGCCGCATGGTGACACCTGCTTTTCCTCACAGAGCTTTTGTTTTGGTTTGTGGTGTAGAAGATGCAACACAGACAGTGGCTCACCACTGACCTGAAGCCCCAGCCTAATTCGCCTTTTTTGGGTGTTTGCGTTTTGATTTTGTTTTTGGAGTCAGGGTCACCGTATGTAGCCCAGGCTGGCCTTGAACTCACAAAGATCCTCCTGCCTCAGCCTCCTCAGTGCTGGGATGATAGGCTTGTGCCACCACACCCGGACCCTCCTATTTTTAAAGAAAGGAACAGCTCAATTTCAGATGTTGGTGAAAATAAAAAGTGTAAGTTTGCCCCTCCGAGATCATGGACACCCCCTGAATTCTATTTGCAGAATCCTTCTGTGTTGGGGCAACTGGGACATTGGGATGGGATAAAAGTAACTGGAAAGCCGGGCATGGTGGCGCACGCCTTTAATCCCAGCACTCGGGAGGCTGAGGTAGGTGGAGCATTGTGAGTTCGAGGCCAGCTTGGGCTACAACGTGAGTGCAAGGCTGGCCTGAGCTACACAGTGCGACCCTGCCTCAAAAAAAACTAGGGCTGGGAGTTTGGCTCAGTGGCTTAAGTGCCTGTCTAGCAGGCACGAGGTTGTGAGTTCAATCCCCAGTACCACAAAAAAATAAAAATATAAGTAACTGGAAAATGAGGCGACTCAACAGAAGTGTACAGCAGATGCGGTAGCACACGCCTGTCATCCCAGCACTCTGGGAGGCTGAGGCAGGAGGATTGCAAGTTTGAACCCAGCCTGGATAACTTAGCAGCTTAGTGAGACTGTTTCTCAAAATTGAAAAAATAAATAAATAAAAGCAGCTGGAGTTGGAGCTCAGTGGGGAAAAGGGGAGCCGCAGGGGCTGCGCCCAAGCATTCAGACAGACGAGCCTGGTGGCCGGGCCATCTGTTCAAAGAAAAACAGGAAGCCGGCAGCCTGTCCCTTGGGCCTCTCTTTGTGACTTCAATGGCCAGGGCCTGGACGCCAGGCTTCCGGCTTCCTTGCCGTGCTCTGGAGCAGCAGGAAGAGCAGTCGGAGAAGGCAGCGATGCCCGGGTTGGGGTCCTCCTGGCTGTTCCTCACTGGCCTGAGCACAGCCCTGTGGGTTCAGTGTCAAGGTCACCACCAGACTAATTCACAGGTAGGGAAACCGAGGCCCTGGTCACAACATCTGGCTGTGGCTACTTTGGGTCTTAAAGCCTAGAATCTCTGCACTCTAAGCTACAAGAAGCCTGGCTTCATGATCCCACCACTCAGGAGGCTGAGGCGGGAGGATCGCTGTGAGTTCAAGGCCAGTCCTGGCTCCACACCGAGACCCTGTAGCAAAAGAAACAAAGCAAAACAAAACAAAAATGCAAGATACGCATTCACTCACGCATCAAGTGATTCACCAAAGTGCCAAAAGTTGTCTTTAGAAGTGGGAGTGATTTATCCTTCGGAAGACCTCGGGTATGGGTTCCAGTTCAGCCTCGGTCTCTGCTCCTGTAGGGGAGTGACCTCCTGAGGTCAGAGGGCTCCTGCAGGTGGCAGATGCGAACCAGGTGTCCCTTGCATGTCACGCTCTTCCCAGGTGGCACCCGAGGTCTCTGTGGGGCAGGGCAGGTGTCCTGGCTCCCGCCATCCCTTCCAGGGCCCCGGGCCTGACACTAATTCACTTCCGGGGTCAGATGAAAACTCGAGTGTCCAGGGTGCCGCCCTGCGGCCCTGGACTTGGTCATCCCCCCCACCTCCACGCCGGGCGTTGGGCACAAGGCCTTCACACTATGCTCCATCCCCGGCCCCTTTCATATTTTGTATCTTGAGAAGAGCCGTGTTAAGTGGTCAGGTTGCCCAGGCTGGGCTCTCACGTGCGGTCCTCCTGCCTCAGCCTCCCAGAGTGCTGGGGTGACAGGCGGGTGCCACCAAACCCAATTCCAGCCTTCTTTTATTGAGCACCTACTGTATGCACAGTCCCGTGCGGTGAATAAGGTAGAGATGGCTCCCTGCCTTGGGCTGGGGTTGGAACTCAGGGACACAGCATTTGTCTAGCACGGGCAAAGCCCTGGGGTCCCCGGCCTCAGCGCCACTGAACCAAGGAGGCAGAGCAGAAAGAGAGGTCGGGGGGAGGAGGACAAAGTCACTCTACAGTGTATTCTCCACGCAGCTGGGAGGAGGCCAAAGTCTCTGTCTGAGTGCATGGGTCACCCTGCTCCACCCTGCCCCGCCCCGATGAATCAGCCTGGCCCATCGGGTCTGGCAGGCACTGGATGCCCAGCAGCTGGGGCAGAGCCGTCGCCTGGAGGAACCTCCGAAGCCACCTCGCCACCCCGAAGAATTCCTGAGCTCCTTATCCTCAGAGCTCCAGGCCCCCAAACACCTTCAGATGTCTCTGCCTCGGCTGTGACCCACCAGGAACCTTCATGGAGCAGAGAGAAAAACAGGCTTGGGGCAGCAAGATATTCACCCTGGGCTGGGACTTTGGAGACACCTACTTTGGGGTCAAGTTCCCCGGATCCAAATCTGGGAAGTGGCACGGATTTGATAGGCAAACCGGACACATCCTCTTTCTTGGTTTGCCTCTCCTTTCAAAGGGAATCACACTAGAGGAATCATACTTGCAAAGATAGGTGTGATGAAAAACGTAACAAATGTTTAGATTATTTAAAAATTTATTTCAAAGCTGGGCGTGGTGGCGCACGCCTTTAATCCCAGCACTCGGGAGGCTGAGGTAGGAGGAGCGTTGTGAGTTCGAGGCCGGCTTGGGCTACAACGCGAGCACAAGGCCGGCCTGAGCTACATAGTGTGACCCTGCCTCAAAAAACTAGGGCCGAGAGTTTGGCTCAGTGGCTTAAGCGCCTGCCTGGCAGGCGTGAGGTTGTGAATTCAATCCCCGGTGCTGAAAAAAAAATTTTTATTTCAAGGCCGGGCGTGGTGGCCACAAAAAAAAAAAAAAATTATTTCAGTAAAATGCACATTGCTGTGAATCCCCGTAGCTCAGGCTGGCCTTACGCTCGCACTGTAGCCCAAGCCGGCCTCGAACTCACAACGCTCCGCCTACCTCAGCCTCCCGAGTGCTGGGATTAAAGGCGTGCGCCACCACGCCCGGCTCACATCCTCTTTCTCAAGGGCCGTTTCAGGGCTACCTGAATGACCCGAATGGATTCAAAATGTGTATAGCGATTTCTGTGAAACATAAATGTGACTGTGTGTCCTCGTCCTAACTCACTGGATCTGGCACTGTGTGACTTCTGGCTCTTCCCAAAGTCAAAATGACATTGAAAGGTAAACATTTTGAATCAATTCAAGCTGTGCAGGCAGCTGGAATGGTGCAACTAAAGATACTCAGGAAAGAGGACTTCCAGAAGTGCTTCAGAAACTGTAGGAATGACGGGACAAGTGTGTTAGAAATGAAGGGAGGATTTTGAGGGGCATTCATAAACACATTTTGTTGGTGGTAGTGGTGTTGGGGTGTTGGTTTTTTTTTGGTTTGTTTGTTTGTTTGAGACAAGATCTTACTGTATTGTTCAGGTTGGCCTTGAAATCACTACGGAGCCCAGGCTGGCCTTGAACACATGGTGATCCTCCTGCCTCAGCCCACTGACTGCTGGGATTACAAGCATGTCCCTCTATGCCAGGCTGCTAATGTGTCTTTTAGTGTAATACATTTTTTTAAATGTAAAAATTCATTTTCCTGCAGAAGCCCTGAGGTGGAGCTGAGTTGTGGAGTTTAGAAAAATATCAGAGAGGCTGGAAACTGGGTATGGTGGGGCACACCTGTAATCTCAGCACCTGGGAGGCTGAGGCAGGAGGATCTCCATAGATTCAAGGGCAGTCTGAACTGCATAGTCAGACCCTGTCAAAAAACAAAACTAAAAATAAGGTTGAGCTGCTAGAGCCCAGTGACTGAGGGAGACACAGGGAGGCGACAGGACAGCGATCACGCAGGGCCTTGTGGGCTGGGACAGGACCTGAGCTTTTCCCCAGAGCTAAGTGGGAGCCATGGAGGGTTCTGCACAGAGGAAGGACTTAGCATAACTCAGAGGCTGCAAGATTCCTCCCACCTGCTAGGGGCAGGAACACACTGTTTGGAGGTGGGAATCAGGGGGCCACGCATAGGAGGGGTGACTCAACTAACAGACGGGAGACGAGAAATCTGTACATCTATGCCCACCTCCAGGTCTTCTGGCCAACATGGCTCCCTTATCCCAAGAGTCAAGGCAGGCGCTTTGGCTTGGTAGGCTGCAGGCTGAGGCTGGGTGGGGGCTGACAAGAGTCGGGGATGGGGTTATGTCAGCGTCTCCCCGGCCAAAGGGGCTGGACCACGCTGGGAAGGAGCGTAGGCTCTGGTCTTGTGCCCTGCTGGGGGCAGCCCTGTGTGGCCTCCTAGCCTGGATGGAGTCCTGGGTGTAAGCCACAGAGTGTAGGGGTTTCTCCACCATCCAGCCTTCTTCCTGTGGTTCAGGAGCTCACATGGACTCCCTGGGCAATAGGAACAAGTCCCTCTGTGTCTCTGGGCCTCAGTTTCCTCAAGCATGTGTAAGATAATGCCAGCATCCAAAGAACAGCATATGCAAAGGCCCTGTGGCAGAGGTGAGTCCTAGTATTGTTCAAGTTCTTTCTGGGATGTTGGTTTGGTTGGTTGGTTAGGTTGGGTTTTTTTGTTTTGTTTTGTTTTGCAGCACTGGGGATTGAACTCACAACCTTGTGCCTGTCAGGCGCTTAAGTCACTGAGCCAAACTCCCGACCCTGGTTTTTTGAGGCAGGGTCACACTGTGTAGCTCAGGCCGGCCTTGTGCTCAAGTTATAGCCCAAGCTGGCCTCAAACTCACAACGCTCCTCCTACCTCAGCCTCCCGAGTGCTGGGATTAAAGGCGTGCGCCACCACACCCGGCTTTGGTTGGGTTTTTTGAGACAAACTCTCACTATGTAGTTCAGGTAGACCTTTAACTCACTTATGTAACCCAGAGTGGCCTCAAACTGGGGGGAGATTCTCCTGCCTCAGCCTCCATGGCTGTCCAGGAGGAGGCGTCTGCCCATGCTGGTTATCAGCCATGAGCGAGGGCTGGAGAACTTAAAGCTGCAGCCACACAGCTAGGAGAGGGGCTGCAGGGAAGGTATTTGAGGCCACAAATTAACAAGCCATCCCTACACCTTCCTTCCTGTGGACCGAGCTGTCCCAATGTGACAGCTCTCACTGTCTGATCCTGAGTCACTGCGTCTGGCACCCGAGGATCCAGCCAGACTCCTCCTTCCACCCCTTCACCTCTCCGCTTCACCATGGAGGCCTGGAGGTGGTTGTGTTACTTTGAGCAAATACCCAAAAAGCTCTGTGCCTCAGTTTATCCGTCTGTATAAATAATTCCTCCCAGTTACGCCAACCGCAGAACCATGCACGATACATATTAGCAAGTATGCTTCCTATGCTTTCTATTTTTTTTGTCTTTTCAGTACTTCTGGAGATTCCACCCAGTAAACTTCACGTTGAGCTAGACCCCAAACACTTTCTTGAGACAGGGTGTTGCTAAATTGCCCAAGTTTGGCTCCAACTTTCTATCCTCAGCCAAGTGTGGTGGTGCACACACCTGTAAATCCCAGCACTCCGGAGGCTGAGGCAGGAGGATTGTTTCGAGTTTGAGACCAGCCTGGGCTACAAAGTGAGCTCAAGCCGAGCCAGCCTGAACTACATAGCGAGACCCTGTCTCAAAAAGACAAAAAAAAAAAAAACCAAAACCCAAAACAAAAACCCAAACTTGCTATCCTTCTGCCTCAGCCGCCCAGAGTGCTAAGATTACAGGCGCGGGCAAGCTCACCTGACTTTGTTATGATCATTAGCTATGTGGGCGTTGGCATCGTTTTTTCCAGCCAGGAATCAGAGGGCGGAAAGAACACCCACGCCCGCCCCGGGAAATCTGGGACTCACCCGGTCTCCATCCCAGGGCCTCCCCACTCCAACCCCGCTCTGAGCCTCAGTTTCTCTACTGTTGCCCAGAGCACGTGCAGGAAACACCCCCTCCATCCAGGCAGGGAGAGGCTGCCAAAAGGCCCCGCCCCCGACTGTGGCCCCGCCCGAACTTGTTCCAGCCCCGCCTAGCCAGATTCAGGCCCCGCCCCCGGAAGGACCCAGCCCAGCAGGTCCCGCCCCTGCCCCGCCCAGTAGGGCACCGGCCCCACCTCTGGAAGGCTGCGTTCCCCTGGCCACGCCCACTCGGCGCAGGCTCCACCCCCAGAAGGTTCGGTCCTCTGAAGACCTCGTCTTCGGTCTGGCCAACCGGACGCCGGCCCCGCCCCCGGAAAGCCCCGCCCATGGAAGCCCCGCCCATCCAGCGCCGACCCCGCCCAGCCCGGCTGCCCAGACCCGAGCGGCAGCGGCTGCGGGACGCGGGGCGCCATGGCGGCCTCCGAGCGCCGCGCCTTTGCGCACAAGATCAACAGGTAGCGCGGCCGCGGGGACTCGCGGGGTCCGCACGTGGCCCCTCTGCGGGGCAGCCCCACCCTCCTCGGCCGGGGCGCCTCCCATTCAAGTCCCTTCCGCCTCTGCCTGGGCCCCCCGATCCCCCATCGGGCCGGCAGCGGGGAGCAGGTCGGGCGGAGGGAGGAGGGGTCCGGGCTGGGGTCGCGCGAGGGCGACAGCGCGAAGGCAGCCGGGGTCTCTCCTTCCGGAGCGGCTGCGCGCGTGGGGGCGTGACGGTGGGCTTCACGGAGGAGGCGGCGCCGAACTGCGTGTGGGACTGGGGGGGTCCCCAGTTCCAGGGTGTGGGGGTCCCCTGCTACAGGACGTGGGGTCCCTGCTCTAGGAGGTTGGGGCGAGGACTTTCTGTTCCCTCCGTCCGCAGCAGCAAGTTTGGGGACGCGGCTCCTGGTGGCTTTTGGGGCCCCATATCCTCCCCCTTCCCCGCGCGGGGTCCAGTACCCAGCTGTCCGAGGGAGGAGGGGGCACAGGGGACAGCTGTGCAGGGCCCCCCACCTCCTGCCTCTGACGCGCTGGGCAGTGGGCGATTGAATGGACGGAGTGGGGGCTGGGACAGAACCAGCTGGTGGGCGGACGGGGGAGGGGACAGGCGCCAGGCGCTGGGGGATCCGTTTCCGTGGCCACTGGGGATGGCGAGAGAGCCAGCTGGGAAGGGGGGTGTCAGACCCTCAGGGGCCGAAAAGTGGGGTCTTCATGCTCAGGGTTGGGCTCAGAGCCTGCTCAGCGATCTAATCCGCTGGGGACCTGTTTCGATCACCCTGGGGTGGCAGGAGAGGTGTCCTATGGGTCCCACCCTGATGGAGCCATAAGACCCCACTCTGGGTGTCGAATGGGGGACAGATCAGAAGCATTTTAGGGTGAGATATTTTAGTGATACAGGGCTGTGGGGACATTGCATTGGGGGAAGGGAGGCCCAGATGGGCAGGTGCATTTCAGCAAGGACCAGCAGGAAGTGAGGGAGACATGAATGTTTATGAGTGGGGAAAGATAGGTTCAAACACAGGCAAGGGCAAATGCAAAGGCCCTGGGGCAGCAAAGGAGACAGTAGCAGCTTCAAGTCAGGTGGGTGCCATGCAGTGTTATAGTCTTTTTTTTTGGTATCAGGGATCGAACTCATAACCTCGCGCCTGCCAGGCAGGCACTCACGCCACTGAGCTAAATGCCTGGCCCCATGCAGAGTTCTGAGCAGACATGACCTGATATTGGGTAGAATGGTTGGGCGTTTTTTATCTTCTGCCATTATTTATCTTTGAATTGCCTCCGTCTCAGACTCCAGGCATCTCTGAGCCTGTCCATTTGTCTCCCAGTCTCTGTCTGTGAGTCCCCACTTCTACTGCAGTGAGCAGGAAGGGTCTTAGGTCCTGTCCTGGGAAAGAGGGTGCCAACCCCAGGGGAGAACATAGAAGGACCCGGGGGTCCCAGTGAGCAGGTGACCCAAGGCTTTGAGAGCAACTTCTCACAAAGACTGGATTAAGCCAAACAGCTGGCATCTCCCAGGCTCCTAATGAACAAAAAAGGTTTTGGTGGTATCAGGAATTGAACCCATGGCCTCCTGCATGCTAGGCAAGTGCTTCGCCCACTGAGCTACTCCGCAGCCCTTTCCTAAAATTTTATTTTGAGACAGAGCCATGCTAAGTTGTTCAGGCTGGCCTCATACTTTCGATCCTCCTGCCTCAGCCTCCCAGAGTGCTATGAGAGCCCTGCACCACGTTTGGCTAAAATAGATTCTTTAATTAAAAAAAAAAAATGTGGTGATGTATGCCTGTGATCCCAGCACTCAGGAGGCTGAGGCAGGAGGATAGCTGTAAGTTTGAGGCCAGCCTGAACTTCACAGTGAGACCCTGTCTTGATAGATAAATAAGTAATTGAAAAACAGGTTTTGAAAAAAAAAGAGAAAAAAAAGATTTTGGAACTGGGGGAATAGCAGGTGTACAGCATGCACAGAGACCTGAATTCAGTCCCCAGCATGTGGGAAAAACAACAACGAAAAAGAAGTCTCCACCTGAGTAACTCCAGTTACTCAGGAAGCTGAGGCAGGAGGATCACAAGTACCAGCCCACCCTGGGCAACTTAGTGAGACCCTGTCTCACGATAAAAAATGAAAAGGGCTTGGGATGGAGCTCAGCGGTAGGGTGCTTGCCTAACACGTGTGGCATCCTGGCTTCAGTCCTCAGCATCTCAAAAAAAAGTTGTGACATAAGACATCTATACAGTAAGGTACAAATTTTATTTTATTTTAATTTTTTATGGTTTTTTTTTTTTTTTTTTTTTTTTTTTTTTTTTTTTTTTTTTTTTTTTTTTTTGAGACAGGATCTTGCTATGTAGCCCAGAACATAGGTTTGAGGTTGTGACTTTGAATCTGCATCGATCCTCCTGCCTCAGCCTCCCGAGGGCTGGAATGATAGGCATGTGCCACCATGGTCAACAAGTGCAAGGTTTAAATAGTAATAATAGTGTAAATGGTAGGGAAGAGGTCACTTAGGGTGACAGGCAGGACCCGGACTCCAGCAGCCCCTCCTGCTGCGTACCTAATTCTGTCCAACCCAGTAGCCGTTGCATTGGTGGCTGCGTCCCTTGAAATATGGTTTCTCCTTCCAGGTTCCCTCCCAGTGCACTGTGGTTTAGTTTTGCCTGTTTTAGAATATCATGTGAACACAAGCCATACAATTCCAGCCCTCGGGAGGCAGAGGCAGGAGGATTGCTGCGAGTCAGAAGCCAGCCTGGGTTATTGGAGATCCTGTCCCAAACAGCTAAACAAACAAACAAACAAAAAAACAGCTGGGCTTGGTGGCACACACCTGTGATCCTAGCACTCTGGACGACTGAGGCAGAAGGATAGCAAGTTAGTGACTTAGTGAGAGACCCTATCTCAAAAGAAAAAAATGAACGGAGGGCCGGGGATGGGGCTCGGTGTGAAGGCCTGGGTTCAATCCCCAGTACCACAAAAGAGGAAACAATAGCAACCACTCTGATGACAGAATCTTAATCCTGATCACCTCTCCACGCCTCCACCTCTGGATTCCAGTCAGGTTAAGCAGCTGAAATGCCTCATAATGGGGGTTAAGCTTCAACCCCGGGGACCCCACAGCACTGCCGTGCCCCGCCAGCTCCAGACACCACCCAGGCACAGGTTGGCGGGCTCCAGGCCTGGGCTTTGAAGCCCCACCCACCCTCCCAAGCTATAGGTCCCGCCCCCTCCGCCTCTGGAGCAGCAGCTGGGGGTCAGCTGGGTGTGGGCACAGCCTGGTTGCTGCCCTGCTGGCCTTTGGGAATCGCAGTCCAGGTCCAGGCTGCCAGGGGTCTGGAGACGGCCGCCCTGACCTCAAGAACTTGAATGCAAAGTCCTAGCTTTTCATGTTATTTCTTTGCTGTGCTTAGCAAGTGCTCACCACCCAGCCGCAACCCACCTCCAGCCCAACAAAACCCCATTAAATCTCTGTGAAGCGCCTCCTTCAGCCTCCACCCCATCTAGTAGAAGCAAGGTTCTGGGGCTGTGGAACAATAGACAGAATCTAACCGGACACCCCTGTGATCCCAGGAGTTAGGAGGCTGAGGCAGGAGGAGCCGCAAGGCCGACCAGGGCTCCATAGTGAGTTCAAGGCCACGCTGGGTTATAGAGAGAGACCCTGTCTCAGAAAACCTAAAATGAAACAAAACGACAATGACAACAAAAGGAAAGAAAAATAAGAAAGGCCACCTCTGAGCCGGGCGTGGTGGCGCACGCCTTTAATCCCAGCACTTGGGAGGCTGAGGTAGGCGGAGCGTTGTGAATTTGAGGCCGACTTGGGCTACAACGCGAGCTCAAGGCCGGCCTGAGCTACATAGTGCGACCCTGCCTCAAAAAAACTAGGGCCGGGAGTTTGGCTCAGTGCCTTAAGCGCCTGCCCTGGCAGGTGCGAGGTTGTGAGTTCAATCCCCGGTGCCACAAAAAAAAAATAAGAAAGGCCACCTCTGGTTCTGAGGTCAGGACAGCTACCAGTGGGTAGATGGAGACTCAGAATTAGGAAAGGCATGCCGAGGCCCCACTGCGATTTTAGGATGGGATCCCCGTTCTCGATAGGGGGCTGGTGTGTTTCGGGAACCCCAGGGAGGGTGGAGATCCCTCAAATGAGCGAGCAGAGGCTGGGATGGGGGCAGGACTGTGACCCTCTCAAGTCTAGCGCAGTGTTGGCTTCCCATCTGTGTTTGATGGAGGGAGGAGTTAGAAACATCCTGGTCCCAGCTTTGGGGGTACTCTGGAGTCTGCAGCCTGAGTTTTCCTTTCAATGGCCTAGACTCTTTTTAACCCCGGTACTCTGGGGAGGCTGAGGCAGGAGGATCGCCACGTTCAAGCCCAGCTTGCAGGGGTGACTCAGTTGACCCCAAAGCCTGAGTCTTCCTGCCCTTAAAAGTCCCCTTGTGTCCCCGCAGGACGGTGGCCTCCGAGGTGCGGAAGCAGGTGTCCCGGGAACGTAGCGGCTCTCCGCACTCCAGCAGGCGCTCCAGCAGCTCCCTGGGGGTGAGTGTTTGGGGAGGACCCCACCCCACAACCCTGCTCTCCAGCAGGCAGACGGGGGCACCTCTGTGACAAGCGTCCCTGTCCCTAAGGGAACCCTGTATTGGCAGATAGCAAGGAGCATCTCTGTCCTAGTGCCCGGGCCTGACCAATATGTGCAGAACTCAAACCTGCTACTTCCGGGACCAGATGTGGCTGGGTGCTGGGGTGACTCCAGCTGTGGGAAGGGGAGGGGCGTCGCTTCCATCCCTTTCAGCAAGATGCCTTCCCCTCCAGACTTTGCCAGGGTGTGATTTCCTTCCTGGAGCCCTGCAGGTGGGTGGACCCCGGCCATGCTCCAGTGGGAAGTGTGGCTGCCTTCGCTCCACCAGCTTCCATGGCTCCCACTGCCCCCTCCACTGCCACTGTACACAGATCCCCCGGTCCCAGCCTCGGGGACAGCAAGGTCACAGCCATTTTGCTTCCTCTCAGGTCCCCCTGACGGAGGTCATCGAGCCCCTGGACTTTGAGGACGTGCTCCTCAGCCAGCCGCCAGACGTCGAGCCGGGGCCCCTCAGGGACCTGGTAGAATTCCCAGCTGATGACTTGGAGCTGCTGCTACAGCCCCGAGAATGCAGGACCACGGAGCCTGGGGTTCCCGAGGAAGGGTCCGTCCGTGCCCCGGGGCCGCGCTGCGCTTCCACACACCCCCCCCCACAACCTGGCTCCCAGCAGCCGGCGGCTCTGGGTTCAACTCCGGGCCCAGCTGTGTGGCCTTGGACGAGTCGCCTTTTCGCTCTGAGATCCTGTGTCTGCAGCCCCAAAATAGGCAGAAGGCAATCTCAGCCCCG
>RJWM01038236.1:0-16723 GCA_004363535.1 Dasyprocta punctata | reverse complement strand
TCTCCCTAATCTTTTGTGTTATATTTCTGTTAACCCGTGTGTTGAAAGTTGTTCCTGTTGAGGAGCAAGAACTCTAACTAAAGACAAAACCAAAAACAGGTTTGGGAAATGAGGGTATTGGGCGAGCCTGTTAAAATATTAAAGTCTTTGTAAGTATTTTTCATATTTCATAAAAAATGAAACAGTAAAGAGCTCTTTGGAGAGAATAACAGATTTTTAAAATTTTAAAATGGTTGCCTGTACTCCCAGCACTCAGGAGGCTGAGGCAGGAAGATTTCCGCGAGTTCAAGGCTTGCCTGAATCACAGAGCAAGACTCTGTCTCAAAATTAAAAAAAAAAAAAATGGTGATAATGAATTCTGGGTTATTTCTGTTATTTCTCGTTAGAAACTTTTTAGTGAGATAATTTGGAAATTTGGGGATTTTTTTGACAGATATGTAAACTTTTTTCTCCCTTCATATTAGGAATTGAACCCAATTTGCACTGAGCTGATCCCTAGCTCTTTTTTTATTTTATTTTTTTTAATTTTGAGACAGGGTCTCCTTAAGTTGTTAAGTTGCCCACGCTGGGCTCAAACTTGGATCGTCCTTCCTCCCTCCAGTGCTGGGATTATAGAGCTGCGCCGCCATGCCTGGCTACACGTAAGCTGTTTTGCCCTGCTAAAGATAACATGTAAACCGTGAGACACTTTTTTGGTGGTGGCCCTCCAGCTTAGTCACCTGTGCAGTTCTGATTTTGACTCAAATCTCTTAACCTCCTGAATCCCTCATTGTATTTCTTTGGGGTCTGACCTCAGTGCCAGAGGTGGAGGAGCTAGAGGTGGAGGAGGCATTGGGTAGGCTTTCTACACTTGTAAGTTTGCCGTCTTAGGAGACATTTCTCATTTCTTCGCAGTCGTCGTCCGGACCCCAGCTCGGCTTTGCACGATGCTCGCTCCTCAGCCTCTTTCCCGTCCCTGCTCCCGTCCCGCAGCGTGAGCACAGGGCCATCCTGTTCCTCAGTGTGCTTTGGCTTCCACACAGTGTGTTTCATAAAGCATACTTTTTTTTTTGGCATTTCCTTCTGCTTTGTTTTTCTCATCCCACTTACATTTTCCTTTAAACATTTTTATTAGTGAATATTAATTTTACAAAACCTGGAGTTTCATGTGATATTTTCATGCATGCCCTCTTTTTTTTCTTTTTGAGACAGGGTCTTGCTCTGTAGTTCAGGTTGGCCTTAGTCTCACAGTGTTCCTCCTGCCTCAGCCTCCTGAGTGCTGGAGCTGGATTACATGCTTGTACCACCATGCCCAACTTTTTTTTTTTTTTTTTTTTTGAGGCCTCACCATGTTTCTCAGGCTGCAGCTGAACTCCTAGACTCAAGTGATCTTCTTGCCTCAGCCTCTTGAAGAGTAGCTGGGACCACAGGCACTTGTTACTACTTCATGTTTCATTTTTTACTTCATGTCTTTGTCAGTATGAAACTGCTAGTTTTCAGCAACTAAGGAAAAGGTATTTAGGAAGAAATCTGCATACTTGAATTTCATATACAGAGATCTTGTGATTAGGGAATAGAGTTCTGTAATATTGGAAAACTAATTTTAAGACTTTGCTGTGTTTCCTGTACTTTTTGTTTCCTTAGGAGCAGTTAGCTTTGCAGCATTAATGTGGACCAGGAGAGTGGTATTTGCAGGCATGCTGCATCAGCCACAGGGGCCTCCAGTTTGTATGACAGTTGTTCATCGGGACAGTGTTGAAGCCGTTACGTTTCACTGGCCAGGCCGTTCTGAAGAGGCATGCTGTCCCCTTCCCGGCAGGCCCTTCCTGTTCACAGGGTGGCGGGTGGTAAGCCAGGCGCGCTGGAGTGAAGAGCGGAGCTGATCGGTGGGCAGCCGATTCAGGACTCAGTGACCATCTGAGAAGTGCTGCTTGGTATTGGGAAAACAAATTTAATAGGTGGACTGGAATTCTGAGGTCTTTCATATGGATGACTTTTGGAAATCTCTTTGCTTTTTGCATTTTAAGATTACCTATTAAATGTGGGAACAATAAGATATATATTATATTAGTCCCTTTTATCTTTGGTTTTGCTTTCTGTGGTTTCAGTTAACTGTGGTCCAACATCAAATGGAAACTTGCACTGTAGTATGTTGTTATAGTTGTTCTATTCTCTTGTTATTAATTTCCTACTATGCCTAATTCATAAGTTAAATTAAATTTTTACATAGGTAGATAAGGACAAGCAGAAACACAATCTATACAGGCTTGGTACTATCCGTGGCTTCAGGCATCTGCTGGGGGGTCTTGGCACATTATAACCTTCATTTGTGACAACAGAAATTCTCCTGTTTACTTTCTACCAAATGTCGCTGTTGAAGAAAATTAATCTACAGATGTTATATGTATGCAAATGCTTCCACCTATGAAACATTTTTCTGTTAGGCATTCTGGGACAGAAAAAATATGTCGCACTGTCTACAAAACAGCTTATGCAGTAGAGAGAGGAGCTGATATTGTTTGGGGCTGAATTAGATATAGAGGAGGAAAAACTACTAAAAAAAAAAGAAGATTTCATAGTTTTGTTGTTAAGGGGTTGGTGGTACCAAAGTCAGAACCAGGCTTGACAACCTGCCTTGGGGAGAAGATGATGATGAGTTCTCCTTTGAGCGTATTGGACGTAAGGCAGATTTTCGGTGGAAATCTCTAGTGCTCATTGCAGAGGTCAAGATGAGAAAGAAATATGAAAGTCATTAGAATAGAACTGACTGCACTTTCTAAGAAAAGAATAAGGAAGAAAAACTGAGGGCTGAAAACTAGGCTTTGGGAAATGTTCAGGCAGGGAGGGTGAAGGGTGAGGGCACCTTCACCCACAGTCACCTTTGAAGAACTTAGAAAATAGTTATGTCAGGGGACCAAAGAGGTCTTAAGGCGATGCATGATCCAAGCTGCCAAGTGCCGGAAGCTTGAGAATGACTCGGCCAGAGGGTCTGTGCCAGGTTGGGTTCTCCAGGAAGTGGATGCTTCAGGAAGCGGATGCTGAGTCCTGCTAGGAGGGAAAAAGTGTCCCTGGGGAGGAGCATGTGTTGGGGTGGGGTGGGAGAACAGGCAGAAGGGGAAAAGGAGTTTGCAAACCATATCACCGGGTCGGCGTACCAGGTGCATTGCGGTGGAGCTTTTAGGAGAGCCTCACGTCGGGGAGAGGCCCCGCTTTGTCCTTGGCTGAGGGGCGCCAGGGAGCTGGAGGCTGTTCAGCACAATCCTTGCAGCTGGGTGGCACTTCCTTTCTTAGGCATCGCTTTGTTACCAGGTCCTTTTGCAGAGCAATTTCAGATTATTAGGGATGGAAGCCACTTTTAGGAACCGTAAGGGGTCATAAGAAGATGGCAAAGCTGAGGAAAACCTCAGACTTGAAATCTTACTCATCACCTTGAGTGTGCAGTGTGGTCTCAGATATCCTCTTGGAGAAGAATGTACATCATCGAGCTGCCTAATTTTGCTCTTTTTTAGTGCAGAGTCCTCTCTGTCTCATATACTTGTTAATTTTTTTTTCTTTTTCCTTAGTGCTGGGGATTGAACTTGGGCCTTCTCACTGAGCTGCATCCCCAGCCAGCCCTATTTTGTGAGAAGGTCTTGCTAAGTTGCCAAGTTGTACAGACTGGGCTCATACTTCTCCATCCTCCTGTCTCAGCCTCCCAGAGTACTAGAATTATAGGTATGCGCCACCACACCTGGCTACATATTTGTTCTTATTGTGTCCTTTTCTCAGATGTCTATATTTGATTTTGAGGAACTGCTGGATTGCTTTACGAGGTCTCAGGTCTCATGAGTTATAATTGACTATTTTCATATTGTTAGTATGTAATAGAGATGCAGTGCTTTACTTTGAAAGTGATGTGAATTAGAGATTCCAATTAAAAGTTCTTTCTGGAACTGGTAGTATAGTGAAAGAAATTCAAAGAGCTAAATCTAGGTAAAAATGATGCAGAAGTGAAAAGTTAAAAGAAGAGATAAATTAAAAATCTTGAAAAATGTAAATTGAATATGTATTGAACACCTGCCTAATCAGATACATTATTAGGTTTTGGTATTACACAGACAGATAAAATACAGTTCTTTTTACAGAATTTACACAGTGGGATGAGTAGTAGAGCGGGAAGTTTCCTGGAGTTAAGTCTTTCACAGATGGATTATCTTAAAGACATTTGTTTGTGCTATATTTTCATTGCGTGTGTGTGTGGGGGAGGGGAGGTGCTGAAATCTAAGGAAGCTGTCCCAGTTTGGGAGACTTTGTTGCCCATTCGTGTGGTTTCAAGAAGCCTCATAAGGCATACTTCATTGTTGATGTCTTGAGTTAATTCTGTTAACTTTGTAGTTTTTCAGTAATCTCTTCGCATTTTATCGATTTGTTGGTGGTCTCTAGCAGAAATCCTATCTTAGTCTGATTCTTTTGTTATAATAAAATATCACAGGTTGGGTAGCTTATAAACAATAGAAAGTTATTTCTCACCTTTCTGGAGTCCAGAGAGTCCAGGACCAAAGTTCTTGCAAATTGAATGTGTGTTGAATCTGAGGACCTCTGTCTGTTTACAGGATGGTTCCTAGGGCCTGAGGATATAGCTCATTGGTAGAGCACCTGCCTAGCATATGCAAGACCCTGAGTTCCAGTCCTAGCACTGAAGAAGGAAAGAAGGAGGGGATGGAAGGAAGAAGCGAGCCTGGCAGGCAGGCAGGCAGGCGGGGTTCCCAGAGACCCTATGTTGTAATATCATCACATCAGTGGTTATGTTTCAACATGTGAATTTTGGGGAATGCATTCAGATCATGGTAAATGCCCAGCTCTACGCCCAGTTCTATTTGATTTTTTTTTTTTAAAGACAGAGTCTCGCTTTATAGTTCAGGCTGGCCTTGAACTCACTATGTAGCCTAGGCTGACCTTGAACTCTCAGCAATCCTCAACCCTTAGCCTCCCGAGTGCTGAGATTACAAGCTTGTGCCACCATGCCCAGCTCTATTTGATTTTTCACTTTTCCATAAGTATAAAAGCTTTTTCTGATCATAAAAGAACGTGCAATACAATATTCAAACAATACACTATAGAGGCAAAGCTTAAATACTTGAAATTCTACCAGCAAAGGCAGATGCAGTTAACTTTTCAGTGGTTAGTTTTTCTTAACACATTCCTCCCAGTACCCCCAACAAATGTGCTGATCCACAGACATACCATCTTTTTATATAAGTAGAACTGTATTTCATGTGCTGTTTTCTTATGCACTGTGTTAGGGACATCTTTCTGTATCAATCGCTATAGATACAGACACTATCCTTTATGCTGGCTGTGAACTATTTCACTATGTTAATGTGTCGTGCTTTATTTTGCCATTTTTTTTCTTTCTTTAAAAAAAAAAATTCTAGCCAGGTGTGGTGGCACACACCTTTAATCCTAGCACTCGGGAGGCTGAGGTAGGCGGAGCGTTGTGAGTTTGAGGCTGGCTTGGGCTACAACACGAGCACCAAGCCGACCTGAGCTACATAGTGCGACCCTGCCTCAAAAAAGTAGGGCTGGGAGTTTGGCTCAGCGGCTTAAGTGCCTGTCTGGCAGGCGCGAGGTTGTGAGTTGGATCCCCAGTGCCGCAAAAAAAAAAAAAAAAAAAAAAAATCTTACTTTTTGAGACAAGGTCTCTCTTTGTAGTCCAGGCTGGTCTTGAACTCATGGCAATCATCTTGCCTCAGCCTTCTGAGTGCTGGGATTATAGGCACGTGCCGCCATGCCTGGTAGCATTTTCTCATTTACAAATTTTTGAGATGTTTTTAGCTAGGGATGCTGCTCAGAATCCCATAGTGTGTAGACTGCAAAGAAATGATCATTTAGCCCAAAATATTGGTAGTTGTGCGGTTGAGAATACCTACTCAGTAACTCCTCCAATATTGGGTATTGTCTGTCTTTGGCAACCTGTATTGGCCTGCTCAAATACCGGCTCTTTGTCACCCAGGCAAAAAGCAAGCTTTAAAAATTTGCATCCTTTTGGTTACTAGGAGGTTAAGTGTTTTTCCTGTGTTTTTTTTTTTTTTTTTGAAGTGAAAAAGAATGGAATTTAATCTTTTTATAAGATAGGCAAGGCTGCAAGACATGAAATCCTACATAGCCCAAGAAATTCATTCAGAGGACAAGCTTCCTATACTAGGTATACTTTGGAACTCTTCAAGTATGGTTTCTTTGTAAAATGTGGTGCAATAACAAACTACATTCAAAGAGTTTTTAGTAGAAAAATGGTAAGACAGAGGCATACCAGCAATTGTACCCAACAGATGACTTTATGCTTCAGTCTAAAAGTATAGTCTAAAAGTTATAGGTCCCAGAAACCTCATGCTGAACTTACAAGATAGTCTGTATGTATTAGTCTTAGTTTCTTTAGTGAATTTTCCATAGAAAATGGCCCATTGTTCATTTTCTATTATGTGATCTTTTTCTTATTAATTTCTAAGAGTGGTTTGAATATTGGGGGTAATAGCTTTTTTAAATTAGGGTGTCTTCATTAACATCATTATCTTTTTTTTCCCCAGTACTAGGAATTGAACCCAGGAGTGTTCTACCACTGAACTACATCCCCAGCCCCCCTCCCCCCCCCCCGCTTTTTTTTGAGATAGAATCTCACTGTGTTGTCCAGGCTGGCCTTGAATTTGTGATCCTCCTGCCTTAGCCTTCTGAGTAACTGGGGTTATAGGCTTGCAACACAGAGCCCAGCCAGGCGTCCTTAAAAATCTTTATGTTTACCAGTACTTTTTACCAGTACTTAATTTCTGAAGAGGACTAAGTTGAGGAATTATCAAAAATAACTTACTAGGCTGGGGATATAGTTCAAGTGGTGCAGTGTCTGCCTGGCAAGTACAAGGTCCTGGGTTTGATTTCCAGTGCATTACACACACACACACACACACACACACATACACACACACACACAACCAAAAAAAAAAATTTTTTTTTTTTACTGAAAGTGATTCAGCTGGAAGGTAAACCAGTGACATTCACTGTAGTTCATGTTACATAGCAGCATCTTGGCAGATGCTTTGGAGTTGTATCCTGTGCCTTAATCTGTCTTAGTCCTCCCTTAGTCCTGTGCTAGTCACTGTGGGGCACAGAAGGGAAATAGCAGGTGGTTTAGTAGGTGGTTTCTTGCCTCACTGAGTCGGACTTAAGTGTTGGTGGTATCGACGGCATGTGGAACTGAATGGATTAAATGGTGGGTAGGAGTTCTTTGGCCGGGGTTGGTTTGTGAAGGTTTCCTGTAGCTCCGGAAGAATGACCCCTCCTGGAAGAATGTGAGTGGGCAGAGGGGACGTGTTCCCAGCCCCGGTCATCACAGGGACAGATGAGGCTTGGGGCCTGGTCCCTGCTTTGTACTAATTACTCTGTGACCTGGGCCAAGTTCCAGGCCTCAGTCTTTTTTTTTGCCAGTATTAGAGATTGAAGCAGGGCCTTTGTACTAAGCTATACCCCCAGCCCTTTAATTTTTTAATGGCTTTCGAGTTTTTAAAAATTTTTATTTTTATTAGTACATGTTTGCAGTACATAATGATTACATTCATTGTGGGGAGTTGGTGCATGTATATAACACACCTTAATTCTTTTGTATGCCCCCCCTTCGTCCTGATCCTTTACTTTTAAATTTAGATAGGGTCTCCCTAATTCGCTAAGTGGCCCAGGCTGGGCTTGAACTTGTGATCTCTTTGCCTCAGCCTCCTGGAGTGCTGGGATTTCAGGCCTGCACCCTCACACCCAGCTAGGACCGTGTTTTTATATGGGACTAAGGAGAGAGGAGGAGGAGGCTATTTTTGAAGATCGTTATTAAACTATTCCAGCTGGTTGCTGTGGGCGTACAGTGGTGGGCGAGGCATGGCCTTGCTCTCAGAAGTGTGCACTCTCGTGGGAGGAAGCTTGAGTGTGGTAGTGTAGTGTAGCAGGTGCACACGGGTTCCGAAGCAGAGTGGGAAGAGATTGGCTTGGTTTTGGCGGGTGAAGGATTCAGGAAAGGATAGCATTTATTTTGGTAGACATGGAGGTGGGGTAGGGCCTTGCTCAGGGGCCCAGAGGAAGGAGGAGGGGTATCAGCTCAGTAAGCTTGTTTAGCTGGATTTCTACTCTTGGTGCAGAGAGGTGGGAAAAATAAGGCTGCAAAGGTGAAGTAAGCTGGCTGGTGGAGTGGTTTCATTGTGGAGCTCAGAAACTTCCCTGGCTTCTGCTTCTGTAGGCTTTTGATAACTTTTAGGCAAGGGTATAACCACGTGAACAGGACCAAAGATTTATTTGGTGCAAGTGTCAAAAATGCTAAGTGACTGTACTCAGGGACTGAGAGCAGGCAACGCCAATAGATTTTTGAGGTTGAATAGAATAAAGATATTTAAGACAAAGCAGGTGGCACAGAAACAGTGACAAGCAGAAGTAACGGCACCCTGACCCGTGGGGAAAGGGGCAGGACTCCTGGTAGACAATGCTATACGGGTAGGAAATTGGTCATTCTGGCTCATTGTTTGGAAGAATTTTCCAGTAATTCGCCATGTTTTTAAAAAAGATTGCCCGTTATGAATTACAATTCTGTAATTGTGTGGGTTCCGATAAGCCCGCTGGACTAGAGCTCCCCGCCCCCGCTCTCCTGCAGTGCTGGGCCTTGCCGGAACCGCAGGCACGTCCTGTAGAGGGAAAGGATGCGTGAACCTGTTAGAATCTCTCCATCTTCCGGAGGGAGAGGGTGAACGTCTCCCTCGGTGATTTCATCTGTATGGTAGCAGGGCACAGTGCTTAAAAAGGTAAATGGCAAAGCACTGAAGAGCAGTAGGGCAGGAGCAGGGCTCTGGCAGCTGTTAGACATCCCATGGACAGGCTCCGCAGGGGCGGCAGCCGGCCCTCACCGCCGCACCCCCGGCAAGGGGAGACAAGTCCCAGCATGGGTAGGGATCATTTACTGTGTAACAATACTTTATTTCTCAGATCTGGGAATGAGAGCAAAGTTGCTTAGCAATCATGTGGGTGCTCAAAGAATGGCCTTTGGAGGGCAGGCATTGGAAATGTGGGATACATTCAGGGTTTTCTGGAAACAAGCAAACACCCTGATTGGAGTGATTTGGGGTCAGTCCTTGTACAGATGAAGGACTTATAGTCTGCTTCCTTTCTGGTTGTTTTTGGCTCGATCTGTTTTTCAGCTTCCTCATCTGGAGAAAGGGCTAATGGCTCTTGGACTGGTTTCCCCCAAAGGTGGGTGAGGGGAGACCGAGCTCCCACAGAGGGGGCGGTCCTGCAACACAGGGTTTTCTTCATGGCCCTGGGTTCTGGGGAACTGACTGGGGTCTCTGGGGGAGCCTGGCCCATCCCTTCAGCTTAGAAACAACATGGGTGTGCGTCCAGTGCCAGCTTTGCTAGGCAGGGCTGTCTGTTTTTCCAGAAAGAGAGGGAAGGTGGCACAGTGTGGAAAGGGTACAATATAGTGAGAGGTTTGTGTTCAAACTCTAGATTCATGGTTCATAACTCTGCGAGTTGAGACAGTTGTTGTTCCTCTTTTTTGAGTCAGGGTCTTGCTGTAGTTCAGGTTGGCTTTGAACTCACTATATAGCCCAGGCTGGCCACAGAGTCATGGTGATCCTCCTGCCTCAGCCTCCTGAGTGTTGGGATTATAGCATTTTGACATCACACCTGGCTAGGGCACATCTTTTGATCTCTGATTTAGCCTCTTCACCTGCAAAATAGCAGTATAGAGACTAAAATAAATTGATAGTGTGACTCCAATCTAAAAAGCACAGGTTATTGTGCAAGTTTATAGAACTTGCCTGTTGCTTATGTTCTGGCTATCTGAATTGTGGCGGTAGTGGGTGCTGCTGCTGCTACTTCTTCTTTTCTTCTTCCTTCTCTTCCTCTTTTTCCTTTTTTTTTTTTTTTTTTTGATGCAGAGTCTTGCTATGTAACCAAAGCTGACCTTGAACTCACAACCCTTCTGCATTAGCCTTCTGCATATTGGGATTGCATTGTGCACCAACCCTGCCTGGCTGTACATTTTATTTTTTATTTTAAAAAACCTGAGATACTGTCTAGGGTTTTTGAAAACTGCTGGTAAACAATTTTAAATATCAAGTAAAACATTTCTCCACTTTACCAACACATTTTCTGTCTTTTTTTTCTAATTGGATTTTATTGGTACATTTTATTTTATTTTCTTAAGTTGCATTTTAATTTTTTATTTTTAATCAGATTTTATTGGTATATTTCAGATACTCATAATATTCATATTCATATTCACATTCATCATAGAGAATTTGTATCTGTACATGGTATCTTATTTTTTTCCATTTCCCTACCCTTCAACCCCTCCTCCCCTCCCCATTTACAAAAACTTTGTTTCCATTTTTTTCTTTTCTCATTTTTTTGTACTTCTTCCTTCTTTCTTCCTTTTCCCTTCTTCCCCTCCCCATTTGAACATTTTCTCCTGTTTCATAATACCTATTAATAAATTTTGGTCCTTACTTACACTTTCAGTTTCTCACACCAGAGAAACTGTGCGGTATTTACACATGTGTCCGATTTATTTCACTTAGGAGTATGGGCTCAAGATGCATCCATTTACCTAGAAATGTCTCAGGCTTATCCTTCTTTATTGAGGAGTAGTACTCCACTGTATAGAAAAAAAGCACATCTGTTTTTATCTATTGCTCAATTGATGAACATTTGGATTGTTACCAATGTTTAGCTATTACAAAATGTGCTAGCTGGACATGGCGGCACACACCTTTAATCCCAGCACTTGGGAGGCTGAGGCAGGAGGATTGATACAAGTTCGAGACCAGCATGCACTACAAAGTGAGTTGAACTCACTGCATAGTGAGACCCTGTCTCAAAAAATAGGGCCAGGGATTTAGCTCTGTGGCCTAAGCTCCTGCCTGGCAGGTGCGAGGTTGTGAGTTCGATCCCCGGTACCATAAAAAAACCCCCCAAAAACAAAAAACAAAATGTGCTGCTATAAACGTGTGTGTGTCTATCATTGTGGTGTGATATTTTTAACTTTTCTAGGAAGATAGGGTATTGCTGGGTCAAGTGGCACCACTAATCCTAGGTTTTTTTTTTAATCCTAGTTTTTTGAGGAATCTCCAAACTGATTTACACAGTGGTTGCACCAGTCTACACTCCCACCAACAGTGGAGAAGGGTTTCTTTTCCCCACAGCCCCTCCAGCATTTGTAATGATAATAGCCTTTCTTTCTGGGGTGAGATGGAATCTCAGAGAAATGCATTTTCTTTTGTAATAGTTTGTTGCTTTTTGCTTGACAACTACTTTCTTTTTTTGGGTCATACTAAAAATGAAAATTAAAAGCTGAAGTACTAATCTACATTATAGTTCATTTTGCTGAATTCATGAAATGAATTGGGTTGACAGTTAACAGATTGGGTGTTGTAATCCCTTGAAATTCTGTGTACAAACCCAGCTGGTCATTTTTTTGATGAGAATACTGACGCCAGGCAAGCAAGTAGCTAATGCACTGCTCCCTCAGTTTGCTTAAGTAAGGTGGTCAAGAAAATCACTGAATTCAACCATCCCTGGGTTTTTTTTTTTTTTTTTTTTGCATATATATACATATATATAATTTTTTTTTTATTTAAGAGGAAAAAAAAGACATAACAAAGACAAAAAGCAAAAGAGACAAACGACTAGAGTAAATGCACAACAGTAACATTACAGGTTTACAAAACAGGGTAGAAACTTGACAATGGTTGCAATATTGTGTATCATTATCTTCAAAATGGTTGTTTACATTAAGCCATCCCTGGGTTTAACAAGATTGCTGTTTACTATTTATTTATTTTTTAAGCCAGGGTCTCCCTATGTAGTTCAGGCTGGCCTTGAACTCACTGTGTACCTCAGGCTGGCCTTGGACTTGGAGCAATTCTCCTGCCTCAGCCTCCTAGGTGCAGGAATTACAGGCATGTGCTACCATGCCCGGCAAAAATGCTGAAGGCCAGAGTTCGAATCTTAATCTTAAATGGGGTTACCACATCAAACTAAGCACTTACACGTAGCATCGCTGATGTTAAACAACTGAACACATGATGTTCCTTATTACTGGAGAGCGTTGAACCAGCTATTGTAAAACCTAGGTTCTGGTCTCAGTTCTGCTCAGTAACCTTAGTTTAAAAAAAAAAAAAGTACATTTAATCTTTTTGAGCCAGTATTTAATTATTAATGCGATGAGAAGAATGGCACTATGCCATTCAAGGCCCCTGCCAGGACTTTAGTTGGAGGACCTGCGAACCTCCCAGGCCCAGGACAGGTAGGCAGGTGAGATTGAGGTTCTCGTTCTGTTTCTTGAGGACTTTGATCAGCTGGCTGTCTTTTTCATTTTATCTGGTCCCCTATCTTGTCCATCTTTAGGTTGCCAATGTTCCTGTCCAAAAACTGCCCTTACTTATCTTTAGGTGCTGGGTCGAGTTTCTCCTCCTCTCCGAAGTCACGGTGACACCCACTGTTTTCCTCTTCTAAACTCGCTTCTTGCTCTTCTGAGCGCTCCTCCAGTCCTCACGGTCCTACGGAGCCCGTGTCCCTCTTACACGTCATCTCCAGGGAGTAGGTTGATGCAGAAAGAAAAGAGTAGACTGAGCATAATTAGATTAGGCTGTGTGGCCGGTTAAAAATATTGTGCACAGTATTTTAGTAAATAGTCCATTTTTAAATAAATTGTTTTCCTTCCAAAAAAATTTAGAAAAGGTTGATGCAGTAAAAAAAGAAGTTGTCTTCTCTCCTTGGTCTTTCATTGACTAAAGCCCTTCCCCTCAAAGTAATCTGTTTATGTTTTGTTTGTTTGTTTGTTTTGAGAGAGTTCAAGTTGGCCTTGAACTAAGTAGCCCAAGCTGGCCTTGAACTCACAGTAGTCCTCCTGCCTCAGCCTCCTAAGCGTTCCATTACAGGTGTGCACCAACAGGTGGCCAGTTATTTGTTCCTTATGTATCCCACGACAGTTTCTTATTTTTTCTCCTTTTCCTTTTACACAAAACATGGCATACTTTATATACTCTAATGTACCTTGTTTTTTTCATGTAATTTATCTTAGAGATCTTTTCAGATCAGTACATAGTAACTTCCTCGTGGTTTAACATTTTATGATTTAAAATTTAACCAGTGGTCGGGAATTTTTACACAGTAAAGTCCCAGGTGATTTTAAAATATGAATGACCTTTGAGCCTTATCTGAGAAATATGCTTTTCATTTCTCTAAAACTTACATTTCCATAGTACTTTACAGTTTATAAGCACTTTACAGTTTTGAAATTAATCCTCACAA
Source organism: Dasyprocta punctata (assembly GCA_004363535.1). NCBI lineage: Eukaryota > Metazoa > Chordata > Mammalia > Rodentia > Dasyproctidae > Dasyprocta > Dasyprocta punctata. The sequence continues at coordinate 3,430 of RJWM01038236.1, read as the reverse complement.
AACCCCTTTGGAGTCAGTACTACAATCCTTACCAGGTAAATAGAGAAAAAAGTCTGTTTAGGATTTTGCTGACTGTAGTGCAAAATTCTTCAATAAACTCCTCACTGTGGTCTTTTCATGTGCTCTGCTGCAAACACAAGGTGTGCCTGAGAAACACAGCTGGCTTTGGAGGGCTGGTAAAAGTCTTTATCACTGCGTTTACAACCACTTGTACATTTACTTCCTTTACTTTACTCACTTCCTTAAAGCCAGTAGAGCATGCACAAAAGGATCTGCACATAAATGATGCTTTGAGAAACAAAACCAGTTTAGAAAAAAGATATGCAAATGTTCTTTTTATAGATCAAAAATTTTAAATCTTAAAAATATCCTAACTGAAATACGTGTGTGCAGAAGAAGTGACTTGCTTAATGAAATCGAAAGTGTGTACTGTACTGAGGTGACTATCACTCCTGAAGTAGTTTAATCCTCAGACTGAGAAAATTAGGGGACATTTTAAGCTGAGATTTGACATTTAGGAAGATCTCTGTTGGAGACAGTGCAGCCTTCCTTACCTATGTGATCTGACCTGTTCATGATTCACTGATGAAACGGGAGACTTGAGCATTATTTTATTTTATTTTATTTTATTTTTTGGTATCAAGGATTGAACTCACAACCTCACACCTGGCAGGCAGGTGCTTACGTCACTGAGCTAAATAAATCCCTGGCCCTACTTTTTGATACACGGTCTCACTATGCAGTTCAGGGTGGCCTTGAACTCACTTTGTAGCCCAGGCTGGTCTCGAACTCACAATGATCCTCCTGCCTCAGCCTCCTGAGTGCTGGGATTAAAGGCACACCCGGCTTGACTATTATTTTAAAAATGTCGTTAGAACTCAAGCTGGGAATTCTTCCCGTATATGAAGGTGGGCACTTGGGTTACTGCAAGGCCAGTAGTGGTCCTTTATATACTTATGCTATGGGGTGCAGATTTTCTGTAAAGTATTTTAAACCATTTTGGTGACTCCTAAGTTTTTTTTTTTTTTTTTTTTAATTTATGAGAAAAAAGACACAGAAAAGAAAAATAAAAAGCAAAAGAGACAAGCAACAACAACAAATCCAATACAATAATATTATAGGTTTATAAAACAAGATGACAGGAATTTCACAATAGTTGTAATATTGCCTATTGTTACCTTCAAAGGGATTGTTTAGATTAACAGATATAGACATGTAAAATTGATCTAATCATATGAGTATTAACTGTTCTTTTTCAATAACTAATGCATTTAGTGGTATAGTCATTTTAGCTATCTTATGTATACATATATACAAATTTATGTCTTTTTCCTTTTCCCTTTCTTCTTTCCTCCTTTCCCCTTATAATACCTCTTGTTATCTTCAAAATAACTGCACATACCATCAGGCATAATAGAATCAAACAAAATAGTACAGAATAAAACCAATAAAAACAAAACAATGGAAGCAATACAGGACTTCAAGACAATAATAAAACAACAGTGCTTACCATAATGCTTCTTGTTATCTTCTAAGCAGTTGCCTGTATCATCAGTCATAATACAATCAAACAAATCAAAATAGAATAAAATCACTCAAGACAAAACAATGAAAGCAATACAGGGTTTCAAAACAAGGTGATCAGATATCAGTAATGGCTACCATAATGTATTTTGTTATCTTTGAAATAGCTGTCCATGCCATCAAATACAATAAAATTAGACAAACCGAAATAGAATCAAACCAAACTAAACAGAACAATGAAAACAATACAGGACTCAAATCACAATAATAGATTAACAATGAGCACTGCCTTCCCTTTTTAGACACTTCCTCCCCTTTCATTTTTACAATATGTATTGTGTATTTTGAAACCTACTAATTTCTTTAGTTTTTTTGTACTAGGGAGATAACATGATGTTCACCCATGTGACTCTGGGTCACTTCATCCGTGAACATGATCTTAAGTTGTATCCATTTACCTACAAGAGGCTTGTGGTTATCTTTCTTTATAACTGAGTAGCTTTCCATTGTATACAAATGCCATGTCTTTCTTGTCCACTATGTAGCTAATGGGCAAGCTACCCCTACTTCTTTCTGGTTCCCTGTCACATAGAACATTGTTCTCTCTCCTTTTCAGTCTATGAACCCCCCCTTTCTAGTTTAATGTGTTTCTTGTATAAAGCATATTGATGGATCCTGTCTCCTGACCCACTCTGTCTGTGTTTCTTTTTATTGGTGGATTGAGGCCATCTACATTAATGGTTAAAGCCAACATTCACTGCCTTGTCTCTTGCCATGCTATTTTCCTGCTGTTGGCTGCCTACTTTTCCTCTCTATTCAATTGTCTTCCCTGCTTGGTGATATCCCTCTGCCACTGTTTCTGGAGCTGTGGTCTTTTTTTATCTCTCTCTAGAATGTCCTTCAGTATTCTTTGTAGGGTTGGCTTATAGTCGTAAATTCCTTTGGTGGTTCTTTGTCATGGAAGTATCTTGTTTCTCTGTTAATTTTTTTTTTTTTTTTTGTGGCACCAGGGATTGAACTCACAGCCTTGCGCCTGCCAAACAGACACTTACACCACTGAGCCAAACTCCTGACCCTGGTTTTTTGAGGCAGGGTCACACTATGTAGCTCAGGCAGGCCTTGAGCTCGTGTTGTAGCCCAAGCCGGCCTCGAACTCACAACGCTCCTCCTACCTCAGCTCCCGAGTGCTGGGATTAAAGGCGTGCCCCACCACGCCCGGCTTATTCTCCATTAATTTTGAAAGATAGTTTTGCAGGGTACATCAATCTGGGTTGGAAGTTGTTTTCTTTCAGGACTTGAAATACTTAACTCCAAGCTTTTCTTGACCTGATTGTTTGTGCTGAGAAGTCTGTTGTGATTCTGATGGGTTTTCTTTTGTAGGTGATCTGTATCTTTTCTCTAACAGCTTTTATTTAATATTGTTTTAGTGTTGAATGCCTGGGATCTTGATTATTATATGTCTGGGTGTAGATTTATTTTGGTTATGGCTAGCTGGAGTTCTGTATGCTTCACTTATCTGAATGTCCCTTCCTTTTCCCTTGCTTGGGAAGTTTTCTGATATTATTTCTGTAAATAGACTTTTAATATCATTTTTATTGACCCCTGCTTTTTCACTCACACCTTTTATTCTTAAGTTATGTTTCTTTGGGTTGTCTTGCAGCTGTTGAATTGTGACTTCCAGGTTCCCTGTTACTTTTAAGAGATCTTTCCTTTTGCAATCACAAGCTGCAAACCTGTCTTCAAGGTTTGAAAGTCTATCTTCGGTTTCTTTCAAGTGGTTTTGCCAACTTTCAATGGAGTTTTTAATTTCCTGGTTATCTCTTTGAATCTGTTTCATGTATTCTAAATCTTTTTTGTATTGTTCATTCAAGGTTTCCCTCATTTTCCTATGCTCCATTTTTTCTTT
>RJWM01038235.1:0-16852 GCA_004363535.1 Dasyprocta punctata | reverse complement strand
ATGATCATTTTTAAATTATATGTGACTCATTTTAGCTTTTATTTTTTATTTATTTTTTTTTTTTTGAGGCAGGTCTTGCATATAGTTCAGCCTGGCCTTGAACTCACTATAAGCAATCCTCCTGTTTTAGCCTCCTGAGTGCTGGGATTACAGGTGTGTGCCACTGTGCTCGGATTTGAAACATTTAATAAAATAAAATGAAAGAAATTCAAAATTTAATAAAATTGAATTAAAATCAAAACAACTATGTAGGCTGTGGCCAAGAAATTTCAAGTATGACTAAAATCTTACGATTCTTTGAATTTAAAAACAATCATTCTGGGGCCATACTGAGTAGCAATGTTCACAAATTCTTTTAGCTTTCCTATTTGTGACAGCATACTGACACACAGTGGACATCTGAAATTACTGTAGAATAAACAAACATTGAATACTGGGAGCCAGATAGCCAATTTTTTATGTAGTTATAACACGTATTCACGTTTACTTTTTCTCAAATTACAAACACTATGAAACACAGGTAACAATTACGGAAATTCATTTCTAGCCTACATTTAAATCTACACAAGGAGCCATAAGAAACTGACTAGCTCAAGTGTCTGAGTTTACAAATGAACTATCTGCACTGAGACACAGAAAAATAAACTTGTTTCAACTTACCCAGTTAAAATACAACAAAGCTAAACAAACCAAAGTGAGAACCACAAATTCTCCAGTTCACAGAACTTTCCATTATGTTTTCATTTCAAATAGCATGAAGTAAACTGTACTAGACATATGAAAGTGTCTACTGTAGTATATGCGAAATTCTGTAAAACGTGAATAAAACTTCCTCCTTGCTATAAAGCAGATCAGTTTACAAGAGACAGACAAATAAGCTGGGCGTGGTGGCACACACCTTTAATCCCAGCACTCGGGAGGCTGACGTAGGTGGAGTGTTGTGAGTTCGAGGCTAGCTTGGGCTACAACGTGAGCGCAAGGCCGGCCTGAACTACATAGTGCGACTCTGTCTCAAAAAACTAGGGCTGGGAGTTTGGCTCAGTGGCTGAAGCACCTGCCTGGCAGGTGCAAGGTTGTGAGTTCAATCCCTGGTGCCACAAAAAAAAAAAAAAAAAAAAAAAAAACAGAGAGACAGACAACTGCTATAAATACAGAATAAGTACAATTTAAAAATCATTAACTTTTCATTACCAGACATGATTTGCCTTTGACTGTCATCAAACTTTTCCTACAGTTTAACCAAAACTCAGCTTTTTTTTTTTTTTTTTTTGGTGCCAGGGATTGAACTCACAACCTCGAGCTGCCAGGCAGACGCTTAAGCCACTGAGCTAAGCCCCCAGCCCCTAACTATTGTTTATGGCTGCAAATACTCAATATTATTAAGAATCACACTAAAAGATATAGTAGGGCAATGGTTTTGTGCTTACTACACATCTGTAATGCTTCTTTCTTTAAACTAAGTATACATCACTTGTAAATTTTTAAAAATGCTTCAGCACCTTCCTACCTAAAACTGAGTCATAAATTTCATATGACTTTATAAAAATATATTACACAGAATATAACAAAACAAAAATATGCTACATATTACAGAAAAAGGCAAGAAATGAAGCTGTACATATATATATATATATATTTTTTTTTTTTTTTTTTTGCAGCACCGGGGATCGAACTCACATCCTTGCACCTGCCAGACAGGCGTTTAAGCTGATGAGCCAAACTCCCAACCCTGGTTTTTTGAGGCAGGGCTGCACTATGTAGCTCAGGCCAGCCTTGCGCTCACGTTGTAGCCCAAGCTGGCCTCAAACTCACGATGCTCCTCCTACCTCAGCCTCCCGAGTGCTGGGATTAAAGGCGTGTGCCACCATGCCCGGCTGAAACTATACATATTAAGCGTAAAAAATGAAGGGAGAAAAAAAATGAAGAGAGATAATTTAAATAGAAAATACTTAAATTTCAATAGTGGTTTAACTGGCAAGAGAAAATTGTTGTGTATTTTCTATAAAGAAATCACTACTAGTTTTGTTATGAGACTAATTATCCTTCTGTTAAAATTAAAAATCTCACCAAAGAGGTACAAATGAGATAATATGTTAAAATTGTGAATCTACTCTTCTAAATGTAAGAAAATTAAAAAATGTTAGTACCTCAGCAAATACTTCACAACAGAATCAGAAGAAAAAGAACTTTAAATTTCATATAAATATTGAAGTTTATGAATCCTTTGTGACATCAACTTTTCTATCCAAACATACTTTCCTACTCTGTCACACAGTACCACAGGGATTTTAACATGGGCCTTGAAGTATGCTTTCCTGGGTTTGCTCAAAGCCCAGCTCTCCCACTAAGAAATGACATGAGCTCAAACAACTTAATTGCCCTAATTTACTTAACTCTTACGTAAAACGGGAATAACAACAAATAGCCACCTACAATGCTTATGTCGATAAGATGCTTCAGATAATTGCTGAGTCAGCCAAGTTTCTGCCACATGCAAGCACTAAGGTGACAGCAGTTGTAATCATTACTGAATTTCCCACTTATTAAAATACGACCAAATTACTCCTTCTAATGGAATACTCACCTTTGCTAGTTGTTCAGCAAAATGTATAGCTGTTTGTGTATGTAGTGTAACTGGTCCTGTTTTAATTCTGGAAACTCCATTGGCTAATGCCATAAAAACAATCAGCTATTGAAACAAGAACAAAGAAGAAAATTCTCACACATTTATTAATATTTAGACTATAATTGTACTGTTGTTCATAGTGAAAATACTAGAAATCAAAACTGCTAAAAAAAAAAAAAGTTTCTATTTCTTTAGATTTCCACAAATTCTTAGATGACAGAAAATCTATATTATCCAAAATCAGTTATTTGGAATCGAAATGCTTAGCAGCAGCTCTCAATACAGAATGTGGGGGGTGGGAGGGCAGCTTACTGAGGATGGAATCTAAGGCCTTCACACTGAGCCCTTCTCCAGCTCTTTTTAAAAATTATTTTTATTTTGAGACAGGGTCTCACTAAATCTGTAAGTTGCCCAAATGGGACTTCGACTGGCAATCCTCCTGCCTCTGTCTCCCAGAGTACTACATGTTTATGTCAATACACACACACTTCAATATCAAAGTTTTAAAATTAATGTTTAAGAATAAAATATGGATTTGAAAATTGATATATAGTTAATTAGACCAACTATCTCTGCAGCTGGTAAAATAAAATATAACAAGTTTCTCCTACTCTTTAAATTATGTTTTAATGGGAACAGATTAATACATAATTACCAGGATACAGAATAAATCTGAGCAAGAAGGAAATAACTAGACATTAAAAAAAAAAGAAAGAAAACTAGTTAAAAGAAAATGGTTAAGAAATCCTGAGGAATAAATTTATTTCACCACCGACTGTGGTGCTGAAAACAAATCTAGGCCTCATGCGTCTTAGGCAATGAATAGCTCTACCTCTGAGCTGCACCTCCAGACCAAAGAATACATTTCTAAATGTAGACTGCTGATTCAAGAGTAGAGAAAGAAAAGTTATGGTGGAAAGGAAAATATACAAAGTGAACAAAAGATCTTATTTACAAATATTCAGTAGTACTTCCCAATGTGAGTGAATGTCTTAAGAAGTGGATGAGATATGCAGGTGGAGATGGTAACAAGCATGGGGATATAATGCATAAGGAGATAAGAAGAAAGGTCTGAGCAGGGACACAAACATACAGATGGTATTTCAGCCTGGACAAAATAAGGGAGTGAATATAGATAAAGGAAAGAGGCATGAGACCGAAACACTGGCCTCTCTAAAATTCAGAAGTTGAAAAGGAAACAATCTAGCAAAGAAGACCAGGATAAGGAGGCCAGTTAAGTGGAAAGATAACATTACTTCTGACCAAGTGAAGCCAGAATTTCAAGAATACAGTAACTGTGCCAAACGTTATGAATAGGTCAAGTAAGGCACAGATAGAAATATGAGGAATATAAATTCCAAGGGGATACTTAAAAATAATTTAAGTAAGATTTGCTCATCAGTGTCTGAAGGCCAATACAGTAAAGTCCCTGACTCATAAACATTTGAGTCGTGAACTTTCATGGGTATACAGTGTAAGACTCCTTTGGTCAGCTTACCAATGATTTCAACTTACAAACAATTCTCCTGGAATGGAACTCACGGACTTACTGTAATTAAATTTACACTCAGCCTAATTACTGAATGTTCAAATCTAACAGGCTGGAAGGTTTTCATCTTGAAAGTATCATTACCTGATCTTGCAGGTACTCGTCCACAGTACCACCATGTCTAAGATTTGCCAATAGCATTTCGGCAGCTTCAATTCCAACCTTGTCTGCATTAACACCTAAGAGAGGCATAATGTAAAAAACAACAACAACAACAACAACAAAAAACCCTCTAAATTAATTACTGAGAGGCAACAGGTTTGAGAAATCTCACTTAGCACCAGTATATTTTTTTAGGTGTCTGAACCCACAAGTTGCACATTTTAGGACAAGATCTTTAGTTATTTATCTTCTGAGGACTTGGCATATGCAAACATGTTCTATCATTAAATACACTAGCAGAAAAAAGAAATAGGCTGCTTTGGCCTGTTTAAAAAGTACTAATTATAAAGCCAGTTTATAACTGTTATGACTCTCTAATGGTGTGCCTCAATTTCAAACTTTAAAACTCAAGATTATACAAGTTATAATTAGTCAGGCCTCAGAATTAAAGGATTTTTAAAAGGGAATTAAGTTTCATCTAAAGAAAAACAAATAACATTCTCAGGTCAACTATTTTAAGGTTCTAGTCCCTTTAAGACTTGAACAGATGTAAGCATGTTCCCAATGTACATCAGAATATTTACTCCTTCTACTTCCTATCTCTTCACACACACACCAAACCTTCAAGTACAAAATAAGCCTATCAGAAGTAATATAATTCTTCAGATTAACTCTCTTAAGGTTATTCTTTGCTACAAATGTGGTTATCTTGTTTCCACAAGTATTTTATATTTGCAAATTTACTTAACTCTATTTTTTATAGCAGATATTACAATAATAAAGTTCTTTCATTACCAATTAGTCAAATATTTATATGATTGAATGAAATGGTTTAAAATATGTTGTACTATATAAATCTCGATCTTCCTTTCTGCTGCTGAAGATACAATCTGAGGTCACGCATATAATATGCCATGTATACTCTGATTACTCAGTTGCATGTGTTCTACCAGAGCTATGTGCACATTCAGCCCCCAGCATTCTTAAATAAGCAACTTAGCCTCTTCGATTTTCTCTTTTAGATGAAGATGACAACAGTTGTCACAGAAATAGAGACAATATTTATAAACAATCTGTTCCCAAGATCAGTACATAATAAGCTATTAATAATAATGGTAGTACTGAGTACTCAGTACTACTTATTCCTTTTTTAAAGAAACATAAAAGATACCCATGTTTCCCTGAAAATAAAATCTAACTGGAAAAAAAAAAAAAAGCCAGCCCCAGCCTGGGGATTTAGCTCAGCGGCTCAACTGCTTGCCTGATAAGTGCAAGGTTGTGAGCTTGAGCCCTGTTACAAAAAAAAAAACACAAACCAGCCAGCCCCAATTAGTCTACCCCTGCCTTTCCTTCCATTACAGAGTAGTAACCAAGGGGGAATAGTGAAGTATATATAATCTTCTGCAGGACACTGGCCATCACCATGGTAATGACCAGGTAGGGCAGGTTCTGGTTAGGCTGGTCCAGTTAGGTCTTATTTTCGGGTAACATGTTAAGTCATGTATTAGAGAATTAGAGGACGGTTAAGTGCTAAGCTCTTTGGTATAAATCATATATACAGCAAGAGCTTAGAGAAAAAAAAGACAATTAGGTTCTAGAATTATTTCAGAAGGTTTCATAGAGCATGAAGGACTTAAGCTGGTCTTTCAAAGATGGTTAAATTGGGATGAAGGGCGTGAATGAAGAGTCTTGGCTTTATAATACAGGTTAAACATCCTTAATCTGAAAATCTGAAACCCAAAATGCTCCAAAGTTTCAAACTTTTTGAAGACTGACAATACCAAAAGTAGAAACTTCACACCATGAAACTGTTTCACCCACAAAATTATTTAAAATACTGCATAAAATTCTCTTTAGGTTATGTGTATGAGATGTATATGAAACAAGTTAACTTCATATTTGGACTTAGACCCAGCCCCAAGACATTTCGCTATTATATGTAAATATTCCAAAATCTAAATAAATTCAAAAATCAAACACTCTGTTTCCAAGCATTTCAGATAAAAGGTATTCAAGCTGGATTGGACAGTCCAATGTTCACTGGACTAAACTAAAGTTTTCTGTCAAAAGGCAAAATATTTCTCAGAGCCATTCATATTCCTTCCTACTCAACTAAACACTGAATGATGAAATGGAGGATCTACATTATTAACAGTTATTATTACTACTAGCAGACTGTGGTAACTGAACAGATGAAGAAAATATGAGAATTCTGCTTATTAATACAATGCTCTCCTCTCTCCCAAAGGAACAAAACCCTAAATGTCAATACTTTACTGACAAATAATGTGATATTTTCAGTGCTTCTTAAAAAGCAGTTTCTTTAATTTTAATGTTGTGAGTTTGTTTCATTTTCTTTTCTTTTCTTTCACTTTATTTTGTTTGTACTGGGGATGGAACCCAGAGCCTTTCTCACTGAGCTCTATCCTCATCCCTTTTTTTAATCTTTTGAGATAGGATCTCACTAAATTGCCAAGTTGCCCAAGCTTTTTTTAATCTTTTGAGATAGGATCTCACTAAATTGCCAAGTTGCCCAAGCTGGGTTTGAATTTATAATCCTTCTGCTTCAGCCTCCCATAACATTAACATTTTGTAATGCAGGACATTAAAATGAATGTTCATTGATTTGGGTATCTACTAGCTTATTAAAAGGACAAAGACTATAAAATGGTTATCAGATTGAACAGAAAACATGAAGAAACTTACTTCAGGCTATTAGAAATATATATGAATTATCACATACACCAAATAAGGAAAGTGCTTCCTATGAGCCAAGGAACAGGACTGATTAATTAGAGGCATAATTCACCTTAGCAGATTGTTCTGCTCTCGTAGTAAAGAACATAATTAACTGAAAGACAAAAATAAACAAACAAGAGTGGGATTGTAGTTCTGTGGTAAAGTGCTGGTCAAGCATACAGGAGACCATGGGTTCAATCCCTAGCACTTCAAGAGGGAAAAAAAATAATCAAACAATGCAGGCATTCAGTAACCGAAAGACAAAATACATTCTTTTTTTCTTTTCAAGGTGCCAGACATTGAATCCAGGGCCTCTCATACACTCAGTAACTATTCTACCCTCTTGCCAATCAAGTTATATCCCTAGCTCTACACTGTGCTCATAATGCAATCACATAAAGAGGGAAGGGATCCTATGTAATCATTATCCAATCTCATTTTTCAGTTAACAAAATCCCAGAATATGTAGGATAATTTAGACACAGAACTAAAATTTAAGTCTTCTTCCTATTAGTTTTCTATTATAACATACTGCCTCAATTTAAAACATCAAGATCTAAATAAAATGTCAACATTTTTATGGAGTTGAGGAATGTTACAGCTGGAAAGCCGGCTGTGGTGGCACACACCTGTAATCCTGGCACTCAGAAGACTGAGACAGGAGGATTGCCACAAGTTCCAGGCCAGCCTGGGCTACACAGAATTCAAGGCCATCCTGAACAACATAGCAAGACCCTTCCTCAAAATAAATAAATAAGTAAATAAATACTACAGCTAAAAGAATTTTAGGGAGTCTCCAGGGTAATTTTGTATTCAAAATAGTTTTAGTAACTAAGACAATGATAAAAACATGACTAGTTATAACTTTGTACCTCTACCACACATGCTGTCATAAACAGCTAACGTTGCTTTTGGTAAAAACTCTTCGTTAAAACATTAGGATTCAGTGCCCAGTACCTTTTTAGTGAATTTAAATCAGAAATGAGAGAGGACCTAGATAATGAAGGTTATGACATTATCTCTGAGATCCTTAATATACAGACAACCTAGCTTTAGAAAGACTCCAAGCTGCCTTTGCACTTGCTAATGACATCTCACTTGGCTGATGTACCTAACAGGAAACAAGAGAAGGTACCAGGAGAAATCAATAATCTCAGCAACTCTGTTGCTTTTTTTTCACCACTGTTAAGTCTAAGAATAAGTAATATGCACTCTACAAGTGCACTATGCAAAAACAACTTCAAAGTAAAAGTTATTTTCTCACAAAGTGAGAAAAAAATAGATAGAATTTCAGAATTTTTTTTCAGGGCTGCTCAACAAATTCCACTTAATAGAGTAACAGAACAATGTTCCTCTACAATGTCAATGCAGCACAGCTAAAATCATCACCTACCCTGGCAAAATACCTCCTATACTCACAAGCTGTAAATATGCATCCACTACTAAGACACTTACAAGGTCATTCTTCCCTGACCTCCCACATCCAACGGTGGACAACCTGTCTATTCACCTTTCTAAATAAACTACTATCAGTCAGGACTCACATCTGTAGTGGCAGTCACATTCCATGATGCATAACCTCACCATCTGGGGGCTTAGTTGTAACAGACTTTGGTCTTTCTACCTCCAGCATGGCTTTCTTTTCTTTATATAGTATGAAGTGTAAGAATTAATTTTCCAAAATATCTCTCATCCCTCCTTAAAATTTTTATATTCTCCGGATGAAACATAAAACTTCTTTTCACATGCTAACAGCCTTTCAAAATCTGGCCTTTGTTGATCTCTATTCTCATCATTCTCCACCAGCCCATCCAGACCCTGTACTTAAGTTGTACTTGCAGGTGCCTAAACAGAACATTCTTCTGGGTCAGCATTTTCCTTTGTCCCTCATTCTCCTCTGTTCTCTTAAAAAAAAAAAAAAAAAAAAAAAAGGTATCTCTAACACATAAATACAATTCTAAGAACACTTATATAGTAACATAATTACTTTAGTGAAACCAACTAACATCACGATCATCTCACATGGTTACCCAGTTTTCCCTCCCTGGCAAGAACAACTATAATCTACTCATACAGCAAAAATTCTGACTGTAATATTCTATTGGCTAGCTTTCTCATATTGTACATTGGACTTTTAGGTGCATATATATACACACATATATCTGCTAGTTCGCATCCTTTACCTTACATCTCCCCATTTGCCCCCTGTTCAGCCCACCCCTCATAACCACTCTTTTATGTTCTCTGTATGTTTGACCTTTTTTTTAATATTCTATACATGAGATTGAACAATATTTTTATGTGTCTCACTTATTTCAGCAGCATGCCCACTATATCCATGTTGTGCCAAATAGCAAGATCTCCTTTTTAAAGGCTCGATAATATTTTAATGTGTCTGTACATCAGTTCTTTACCCACCTGTCCACTGAACATCTAGCTGTTTCTATATCTTGGAAATTATGAATAATAGCTGGGCGTGGTGGCGCACGCCTTTAATCCCAGCACTCGGGAGGCTGAGGTAGGAGGAGCGTTGTGAGTTCGAGGCCGGCTTGGGCTACAACGTGAGCGCAAGGCCGGCCTGAGCTACCCAGTGCGACCCTGCCTCAAAAAACCAGGGCTGGGAGTTTGGCTCAGCGGCTTAAGCGCCTGCACTGGCAGGTGCGAGGTTGTGAGTTTGATCCCCAGTGCCGCAAAAAAAAAATAAAATAAAATAAAATAAATTATGAATAATAGTGAGAACATGAGAATGTATCTTTATGAGATGATTTTATTTCCTTTGGGACTAGGAAGAAGAATTGCTAGGTCATAAGGCAATTGTATTTTTATTTAGGAACCTCCTTATTGTTTTCCATAATGGTTGCACAAACTTCCCTTTACTTTTTTTTTTTTTTTTTTTAATCTGGTTAATTTCTATTCATCTACCTACTGGTGGATCACTGAACGGCAAAAGCCAGATTTGGGGCTCATCAGCTCCCAAAGAAGGATTCTTCCTCTGTGTTTTTAGGGTACCACGGGGATACCATATCAGACTAAGCTAGGAATCACAAACAGTAGGACTCGCTTCTGAATTCCTAGCACAGGATCCGGTACATCATGGTGCCCAATGATAAGACACACTCAACTCATTCTTTCCACTACATAGCAAGTTTTTACTGCTTGTAACATGTCTGTTCATAGTTTCTGCTTTAGATTACATCATCTTTGCTTCTCAAGACTTACACATAGTGTAGGCAGTGACTCAGTATCCACACTGATCCTTCACTGCACCAAGTAGGCAATTAACTCATAATAAATATGTAGTTTAGATCACTACTTTTCAAACTTTAATATACTTTACAAGTCCCTGGAGAACTTGCTAACACAGATTTCCAGAGAGATTTTTTTTTCAGTGCTGGGGATCAAATCCAGGCCCTTGCACTTGGTAGACAACTGCCCTACCAGGGAGCTAAGCCACTGAGAATTAACAATAGGTCTAGGATAGGTCCCAAAATTCGTATTTCTAAAAATTTCAAGTGATACTAACACAATGCCTATCTACCAGCCACACAAAAGAGCAGAGTTTTAAACAGAATTTATTTATGTGAGGTCAACTAGAGATGTTAATTTTATTTATTCAATCATGTTAATTGTATTTGATGCCCAACCAGTATCTAGATCTACACACTGACCAAACTTAGACAATACACTTTTATATTTAGTGGTAATAATGAGATTAAATAGCCCAGATATCAAAAACATTTTTAAAGATGATAGTACAAAGTACAAATAAAGTAATCAACTACTACAAATAACTAGAAATTCCATGACTGGCAAAAATAACTGTAAATATTAACAAACAGATACATGCAATTATCTTTTCTCCTTAAAACGCCAAATCTTTAGCAAGTTTTCCTTTCCCAAAAATGTTCGGTATTTTCTAAACACCAGTGTAATAACTGGCATAGGAAAGAATCACAATTAACTGTTAGAACCACTGGACTGAATTGTATGGGAAATGGATAATCAGAATATTTCAAGGTGCTGTCCCACACTACTTATTAACTGTAAAGGGAAAAGAATCTTTATAGCAAACATTTTGATGAGCCCTCCCTTAACCATGTGATCAGTCTTACCAATAAAGGGCAAACTGACTGTACGTGTCCCATGATGCAGTGCAGGAGCACGTACACTAAATCACCTACACAATACTCTCACTTAAAATGTTTAATCAGAATAATTTGATCATGAGATAACCAGGAAAATTTAAATTGTGGGAAATTCTGTGAGAAAATGGCTTAGAGTTTTCAAAATGTCATTTATACTATGAAAGGAGAAAAAAAAAAGTAAAGAGAATATTCTGTATTAAAAGACAGACTAAATAGCCATGACTATCTAACGCTCTGTGTGCTTTAAAAACGAAACAAGCCAGGCATGACAGAGCACTACTTTTATCCCAGTACTTGGGTGACTGAGACGGGAATCATGAGTTCAGCATGGGCCAGAGCCTGTCTCAAAAAACGAAAAACCAAACTGACTCAGCCCCCACATGGCTCTAAACACCATTTTGAAGACAGCTTGTTAGGTCCAAGTATGTCTGGGGTAACTATACATAACGAACAAATTCTCCAGGCGTAAAACAGTACTGTGATTAGACACATAGCATTCTTTGGAGATACATATATGCTGCAGTAGGCAGAAGTCAGTAGTGTCTGTAACTTACACTGAAATGATTCAGAAATACAAACTGATACGTTGCCAGATGTTCAAGACTGAAGGTATGTTTGATGACTAGCTGAAGTAGGCATGTAACTTTTCTATAGGTGTGAAAAAAATTTTGTGTTTGTTTTTTTAAGACAGGGTCTCAAATATATAGCCCAGGCTGGCCTCAAACTCAAGGCAATCCTTCTGCCTCAGCCTCCAAAGTGCTGGGATTACAGATGCGTGCCACCACACCTAGCTAGGTGTAAAAATTTTCAAAGTATAAAGTTAGAAGAAAGATCTAAAAGTTTAACTGACTCATAAACAGAATTATCTATAACCTCTTAAACCTGTCATTCATCATTCTCTCTAGCACAACGATCCTGACAATTAAAGAACTTTACACCAATACTGGAAACCACAGCCCTCCTTTCATTTATATATACCTCGTTTACCAAGTGATGATCCAGCAAACAAACAGCCAGTGGATGTCTCAGCAATAATACTATTAAAAAAAAGAAAAAAAATATTACCGTTGTTTACAAATATCATAAAATAACACGCAAACACCACACAGGAGAATAATGACTATTAAATAGCAAAAGTACATCCAACCAGTATATTCTACTAGTGAAATTCTTCCGACAGTGTGCTATGATTAAATCTAGACTGTCTCCTATAAGCTCACTGTTTGAAAGCTGGGGGTTTTGAAAGATGATTGGATCCTGAGGTGCCATACTCGTTGGTGGATTGATCCACGGATGAGTTTATAGCTGAATGTGCTCTTAGGAGGTGCGTCTGGTTGGAAGCGGTGTATACTTGGGCCCTGTCCTTGGTGGGTTTATCTCCTCCCCAGCTTGTCCCTTCTCTCTCTGTATCCTGTCTGCCATAAGGTGAGCACTTTTTTCTGCCATGCCCTTCCATCATGCTGTTTCTGCCTTGGATCCAGGAGACCACAGACTAAAACCCCAAACCATGAGCCAAATTAAAACTATCCTCTTATATGGATATCAGGTCATTTTGTCCCAGGACAGGAAAGCTCACAAACACAGAAAGTAATATGATTAACATTCTCTATCAGCCTTAACCAGGCCATTAATATCTTTCACCACTTAATGGGGAGAAGTTACATCAGATTCTAATGCACTTACAGGTAAAGGATTACCCTTTCCACCCCAAGTTACTGCGTTATCATACTAAGTGGTACCATGTCATAGACATGTAGTACTAAAAATTTCTTATCTTATGCAGAAAGGTCTTTATGCAGGGACTTTGGTTTTGTTCCACAGTTTTTACATCATTTTATCAAAATTAGGGCAAGCATTTACTTCATTTTAAATGCTTTAGTGGCGTCTCTAAATAAAAAGGTTTGAAATTTAAATATTCACAAAGAACACAGTTTCTAGACTTTCAAAAATATAAAAATTTTTTCTAATATTTAAATCCAAGTAATCTTAATTGGATTAGTGGAATGGTTGTTTCTCTTTGAAAGAGACCTTCACCATACCATCTATCTCTGAATTAATTTCACATTTAAGGTATTTCAAGCAACTGGAAATATTCCTTTTAGAAGCACCTTCAAAGTCCAACTTCTGATTAGCTTAAAAACTTCACTAAAGAGCCGGGCGTGGTGGCGCACGCCTTTAATCCCAGCACTCGGGAGGCTGAGGTAGGAGGAGCGTTTTGAGTTTGAGGCCCGCTTGGGCTACAATGTGAGCGCAAGGCTGGCCTGAGCTACATAGTGTGACCCTGCCTCAAAAAACTAGGGCCGGGAGTTTGGCTCAGTGGCGTAAGCGCCTGTCTGGCAGGCGTGAAGCCTGTGAGTTCGATCCCCGGTGCCAAAAAAAACAAAAAACAAAAAAAAAAATCTAAGAACCTTCAAGTCCTTATATAAAATAGCATAATGTTTAAACTGTACACATCCTCTTGTACACTTTAAGTCATCCTTGCATTAGTCACAATAAATAATACTAGGTATAAAATATGTAAACACTTGTTATACAGTGCTGTTTAGGAAATGACAAGAAAAAAAAAGCCTGTGCATGTTTAATACAGAAAAACTTCATTTTTCAGTTATTTCTGGTCAGCAGTTGTTTGAACCCAAAGATGCCAAACCCATGAATATGCAGAGTTAACTATATAACCAAAAAGTACCTTACAAAGTAATAAAAGGCAAGCAAGTCTCACAAAAGAAAATCAGAATAATCATCTTAATTCATCATACTGTTATTTTAGGTAAAGATATCCTTTAAAATATACCCCCTTAAAACTATAAATTTAACAAAATAAAACTTAAATGGAGTAATTATGGTTTGATTTATAAATGTCCCCCAAAGGCCCACGTATTGAAGCAGGTGGGGTCCAGCAGAGGGAAGCGAGATCACTGGAGAGGGTCCCCTTAGGGAAGACTGGAACCCCAGCCACCTCCTCTCTCTCTGCTTCCCTGTCACTACATGAGCAGCTGTGCTCCACCAAATGCTCCCTGCTTCACCATCGGCCCAGGGCAAACAATCCGACCATCTACTTCCAAAATTTCTGAAACCCTAACCTAAAATAAATCTTCTCTCCTTTTTTATTCTAAAACAAAAAAAGAGTAAAAATAATAATACAGAACTTCAAAACAAAATAGATTAACAATGGTTAATATATTGTGCATTGTTATCTTCAAAGTAGTTGCCCAGATTACAAGATAAAGGAATAAAAAACTGATCAAACAATGAAAGACCAGTTCTTTTCGATGAACTCACAGAGATTAGCAGTATAATTATTTATCTTGTATGTATATAATCCTTTCCCTTCTTTCTTTTCTCCTTTCCCCCATCCCAGTTGTTCTTTCCTTTTGAGCAGTTTCTTCCCCTTTCACTTTCACGGTATCTATTGTACATTTTGGACCTTATTTATTCTTTCAGTTTCTTACACTAGGGAGACAATATAATGTTTACACATGCAAGTCTGATTTATTTCACTTATGAGTATGGCCTCAGGTTGC
The DNA here is from genome assembly GCA_004363535.1 of Dasyprocta punctata. Lineage (NCBI taxonomy): Eukaryota > Metazoa > Chordata > Mammalia > Rodentia > Dasyproctidae > Dasyprocta > Dasyprocta punctata. The sequence continues at coordinate 2,170 of RJWM01038235.1, read as the reverse complement.
ATCCATTTACCTATGAAAGCCTCGAGTTTATCCTTCTTCATAGCTGAGTATATAACATCTTTTTTATCCATTCCTCAGTTGAGGGGCATTTGGGTTGTTTCCAATATTTAGCTATTACAAACTGTACTGCTATAAACATGGGTGCACACATATTGCTATGGTGTGAGGTTTTCAACTCTTCTGGAAAAAAAATACCCACAAGGGGAACAGCTGCGACCTCCAAACCTAGTTTTCTGAGGAATTTTCACACTGATTTCCACAGCAGTTGTACTAGTGTATATTCCCACCGACAGTGGAAAAGGGTTCCTTTTTTGGGTTGGGGACATAGCTCAATGGCATAAGCGCCTGCTGGCAAGTGCAAGGTCCTGAGTTTGATCCCCGATACCAAAATAAATAAATAAATAAATAAATTTTAAAAAGCTAACAGGTTCCTTTTTCCCCACAGCTCTGCCAGCATTTGTTGTTGGTTGATTTCCTGATGACAGTCACTCTTTCTGGAGTGAGAATCTCAGAGTTGTTTTAATTTAAACTGTTTATCTTGAAAGTATTTTGTCACAAAGACAGAAAACTGACTAGTAATAATTATTTCAGGGCTCTTATTCAATGTCTAAAAAATGTACATTTTCTCACATTATTCCATTTCCATTGCCAAATGCTTGGTCCTTGGGTTCCTGAACAGGCTGAATGTTCACATACAGGTCCCTGATCTCCTTTCTGATGCATCGTACAGCTGCTGCCGCCATATCTTTTGCCACCTATTTTGACAATAAACAATGGGAAATAATGCACTAATTATTTGGACAACTGTTTTCAAACTTAAAGACATATCAAATAATTAACTTTTATTCTTATTGTTTAAAAATTTGATTTTCAAGAACTGAAACATCATTAAATTTTTAAAAATCGTAATTAAAAGATGGATTAAAAGCTAATTATAAATCTTAGATGACATAATACTTATCAAGATAATCACGTACTTCTAAAAACATTTAGACAACTTACTTTAAATGGCAAAACACCAGCAACAAAAGCTCTTCCATATATCTTAGTCACAGAGCCACGATCAGTTAAATTTATTGGGTTCAACTGCTTAATGGGTGACATTCGAACGACCACTTCACCACCCCCTTTTGGGTAGTAGCCCCTACAAAAAGCATAACAAATACCTTCTTAACCCATCTGCACAACAAAATGAAGCTCAATATTATATTACAATAATGTGATTAATATTGAGACAGGAAATTTATGGAAGTTCTAAACAATATTTTAGGTTTGGGCTGTCCAATATGGTAGCCTCAAGCTATGTGACTATTAAAATTAAGTAAAGTTTATGCCTGGGGGTACAGCTCAAGGGTAGACTGAATCCTTATCATATGTGAAGACCTAAATTTAATCTCCAGCACCAAGACAAATATGGTGGCATTTCCTGTAGCTCCGACTATTTGGGAGGCTGAGGCAAGAGAATCCCTTGAACCCAGAAGTTGAAGGCCAGCCTAAGTCACATAGCAAGATTCTGCCTTCTTAAAACTGATTAAAAATCCCCCATTTTTTTTCAATAAAAAAAATTTAGAAACCAATGCACTAGTTATATTAGCCATATTTCAAGTGCTCAACAGTCACATTTGGCTAATGAATATCCCATTAGATAGCAGAGATATAAACTATTTTCCTCAGTGTAGAAAGTATAGTTCTACTTGACAGTGGTGTTAGGGGAATAAGTACAAGCTCCTTCACCTGGATCTGTTTTTCTCTCTGCTATTTTCCAGGGCCTAAGACAAGGTCTGGCAATGGTAGTAGTTCAAATAAGTATCTGATGAAAATTTAAGTAACTGAACACTAATAAAATTTTAATTACAATATTTAGTGTCATCTACTCTATCACAGATGCTAAAACGACAGTGTTTCTATCCTGAAGGCATTCTCCATCTAGCAGAGAGATGGTCCCACAGTCTACTGGAAGACGAGTTGGGGTGTAACAGGGAGTACAACAGAAGCGCAAATATGAATTCTAACTAAGGCCTGGGCAATTCGCACAAGGAATTGTAATTTTTATTTAAAAAAAAATATTTCCAATATTGAGGAGAGCAGGGGAAGAATAACATGTTCAAAGAGGTGAAATGCAAAGCACGAAGTATATTTAAAGAGTAGCAAGCAACCATGTAGTTAGAAT
>RJWM01038234.1:0-16863 GCA_004363535.1 Dasyprocta punctata | reverse complement strand
GGGTGTGCACACCTGAGAGTATATGCTGTTGATTCTCCTGGAGAAGCTTGCCAAGGCTGGTTTTGCAGCTATAAACTCAGCTGTTCCCTTTTCAGAGGAGCTTTGGGTCCCCTAGGATGGCTGCTGTTCTCTTTGGGGGAGACTTAGTCTTTGCCTTAAACATTGCTTCCTGGCTCCAGTGCAGATTCCTCAGTTTTGTGGCACAGATCCTTTGCCCCACTGGCGCAGGATTTCTAGATTCCACCACTGGCCTCTGGGCCTTTCTGGTGCAGATCCTTGATACAGACTTGCGTGAGACATTGTTGTGGGCTCTAGGCCTCTGGCTGGACTTGCATGGGACACTGGCATGGGATCTAGGCACTTGACTGTATTCTCTGGGTCTCTAGTGCAGACAGACCTCTTGTACTCTGCATTTGACTTTTTGGGTGACTATTATAAAACAGTTCTATAAATTATGTGTCCTGTATTAGATTTATTCCTTTGCAAACCCCAATTGCAACATTCACTAGGTTGTTAGATTGCCCAGGCTGGGCTTAAACTTGCAATCCTCCTGCCTCGGCCTCCCATTGTACTGGAATTACAGGTTTATATCTTTTAAAGTATGCTCTTATACCTCAAGAGCTCAGTAGAATGGGGGATATTTATCCTGGGACATGGAACAACAGAGGTAGGTCAGTTAGGTTTTTCATCTGGCTGAGAAATTTTATCAAATTTCCATGGTTCTTTTGCACTTGATACCATGCTGTAATTGAGTCTTTTCTTATATAACGATAATGTTTCCCTTCCTGAATATTTACCTTCTTCCTATATGCCAGTGAAACTGATGTACCAGTACTCTAAAATCTCCCATGAGATCTTTCGAGTGAGTGTGGGTCCTATGAGATCACTGAGCTAGGCACCAATTTCCAGGCTCTTCTGGGGACTGAACTGTGTCCACTCAGATTCCATCATGGCCTGGATATAAGGACATATATCCTGAGACACCATGTTGAATGGCTTTGCCCACACACAGCTCTGCCTTAGGAAGGACACGGTCTAGGAAAATCCCAGTATTCCACCTCCCACTGCATCAAAGCAGGGGAATAGGTTGGGGTCTGATTGTTGGAGACAACCAGGCTTGGCTCCAGGATTAAGTGAAAAATAAAAACAAACAAACAAAAAAACCCACAATAAAACAGATCCACAGCTCCAAGCACAGCATTTGCCCATTTAAAACATTCAATAAACATTGCTGTGGTTTAAGTTACATGTAGTGTGTCCAAGGAAACTTACTAAGTACTATACATGTGGTTTTCATTTATATTGCATATGATAATTCACACAAAAATGCCGACTATCCCAAAACTTTTGGAGGCTGAGGCAAGAAGGTCACAAGTTCAAGTCTCACCTGAGCAGCATAATGAGAACTTGTCTCAGAATAAAAAAATAATGAAAGGACTGGGGGTATAGCTCAGTGTGAAGGCCCTGGTTTCAATCTCAAGTCCTGAGAAAATAGTCTGCTATCGAGCATATGCTTGCTGCTCACACTTGCTAGTTTGTTCCTTTACAGTTTGCTCCGTAAAATGGTGAAGTTGAACCAGACCAGAGGTTGGCAAACTACTGCCTGTGGACTGCACTGCATTCTTTTGTTGTTGTTGTTTGAGACAGGGTCTCATCATGTAGTTCAGATTTGCCTTGAACTCACACTGTAGCTGGCCTCGAACTTCTGTCTTCCCAAAACTCCACCTCTTGAGTACTGGGATGACAGATTGTGCACCTCCATGCCTGCACAAATAAAGATGATATTGGTGGGCAGCCATGCCCATTCATTTACGTCTGTCTGTGGCTACTTTGTGGCAACAGAGACTGAAGTGGGTAGTTGCGACCAAGACTCTGTATGCCAACAAGCTTAGAGTACTTTTTCTTACACTGGTTCTTTGAATAAAATGTTTGCCAGCCCCTGAGTTAGTCTAGCAAATTGCCAACTCTTAATAGCTGGTGCAGGGGACAATTTGTTTGCCTACTTATTGTAAATTTGGTTCCCAGATAGGCTAGCTCTGAGGTGGATCTCAGCATGCAGGACATTTTGGGGGAAGTGTACTTGGAACAACACAAATTTTTTCTTTCTTTCTTTTGAGACAGGGTCTCACTATGTAGTTCAGGTTGGTTGCAAACTTACTTTATAGTCCAGGCTGGTTGTGAACTCATGGTGATCTTCCTGCCTCAGCCTCTTTAGTGCTGGCATTATTGATGTCTGGCTGGAACAACACCAGTTAAAGGGATGGAAGGAATAGCCGGGCGTGGTGGCGCACGCCTTTAATCCCAGCACTCGGGAGGCTGAGGTAGGCGGAGCGTTGTGGGTTCGAGGCCCGCTTGGGCTACAACGCGAGCGCAAGGCCGGCCTGAGCTACATAGTGCGACCCTGCCTCAGAAAACCAGGGCCGGGAGTTTGGCTCAGTGCCTTAAGCGCCTGCCCTGGTAGGCGCGAGGCTGTGAGCTCAATCCCCGGTGCTGCAAAAAAAAAAAAAAAAAAAAGGGATGGAAGGAAAAAGGACTGGGCAGAGAGTGAGGTCAAGCTGTGGTGCAGTTGCAGTGACAGCTTCAGTTGACCCCACTAAGACATAGATTAACTCTAAGTTTGTCCCAAGGTGGTCTGGTGTGTCTGGACCTTCTACCTCCCATCAGTCAGTCCTTGAGTGTGGACTGGAGAGGGAAGGGCATGACCTTGGCATCTGGGCCATCTCTGAAGTGGCTGACAGCCAAGGGGATGAAAAGGGAGCACATTCCTGGTCCCCCATGCTGTGTCATGGCCATTCCTGACCCCTTTTGGATGACAGTGTGTGTGTTTGGGGAAGCAACACGACCAACCCCAGGGGTGAAATTCTGACTCTTTCTGGCCTCCCCTGCTGATCTGTTTTTCCTTTACCACATATACTCAGCCATCGATATCCATGGGAGATTGTTTCCCAGCTCACCAAGGGTACAAAATCTGATGATGCTGAAAACCCTCCTGTAAAATGGCACATGCACATCCCTCACTGCTTTAAATCATCTCCAGATTACTCATAGTATCTAATGCAGTGCAAATGCTGTGGCAATAGTTGTTATGCTGTATCGTTTGGACAATAAGGTCAAAAAATAGTCTGCATCTTCAGTACAGATAGTGTTCATTCCAAGGTTATTTTTGATCTGTAGTTGTTTGAATCTATAGATATGGAACCCATGGATATGGAGGACTAACTGTATTTGCTCTTTCAGCCTCTCTCATAGAAGAGGGGGTGTGGTTGTAGAAAAAGATAACCTGGACTCTGTTTAAAAGAGACAGGCATATGGTCATAAGAAGAGGAGGGGTTGGCTTCCAACCCCTTTCCACTTCCTTGCTACCTCAAATGCAGGGCTATGGAATCATGAGTTTAAATGAATGGCATTACTAAGTTGAAGAGAGAGAGAGAGTGTCAGTCCTTGGCATCACTGTTGAATCACTGCATTGGACTCAAAACTGTCTACCTCCAGTCTTCTTATTAGGTGAGGAAATATCTATTGCTTAAGGCACTGTGAGTCAAATATTTCCATTACTTGTGTCTCAAAATATTTTGAACACTTTTTGGTGGTACTTTGGATTGAATCCAGGGCTTTTCATCCTGAGCTACATTCCCAGACCTTCTGAAAATTTTGAGACAGGGTCTTGCTAAGTTGCTCCAGGCTGGGCTCAAGTTTGCAATCCTACTTCCTTAGCTCCCCAGGGAGATGGAATTATAAGCGTGTGTCACCACACCAGTGTCCGATCTGCAAATGTAAGCATAGATCAGAAGCATTGCATTCAGATAATCAAGGAGCTTGTGAACCCAACCCAAATTGTCCAGAGTGGAAGGGAATGTTGTAACACAAAGGTGAAAGGATAGTTAAGTACCCATGAGATCAGCCGCATAAATAGTGACAATAAACTCATGGTCTTCCTTGTTCCAGAACACACAAATTGCATCAGGATAAAAAGAAAACACTGAGCATGTTTGTATAACTAATGGAGACCACCACAGCAATTATGCCTTGTTTGCCTGTGCTGTGCCTGGTTTACCTCCTACCCTCAAGAACTTGTTTATTGGTGTGGTCACCCACATGGCTCTGTGTCACCGAATATGCATGCTTTCTGCTCTTTAGTTATTCGATTTTCTAGTTATGCTTACAAGTGGGGTTTTTCCTGGAAGCTGCTACAACTTGAAAGTTTTGTGCCAACCAAAGTCATTCCCTGGTCAGTATTTAAAGGGAATTGTCAGTCTGCGTGCACTTGTGATCTGATTTGTTCACATCTCTCTTGTTTTCTTGCATCAAATGGATGAAAATTCCCAAGACAGTTGCACTGAAGTCAGTCTCTAGAGAACAATGCTATCTCAACAGTAATGATATTTCAGAACCATGGACAGAACCAGCTACACTAGAAGTGGTACATCCATTATGCAGTTGGTGGAGGAGAAATTTGTTGCTTGGTTTTCCACCGGATAGGGCAGCATTTGATCAAAGAGTTGACTAAGTTACTGGGAGCTGGTGTCTGGTTGTATCTCTGTTTCTTTCTCATTACTAGATGTATAACTCAAGTCTCTTTTTCTACAGTAAAATAGGGAAAATAACTAACTCCTAGAGTTGTGAAGATTAAATGGTGTGTTAAATTGAATGATTGTCCCCCATTCCTTTCTTTCTTCCTGTAGATTGAAATCAAAGAATTTACACTAAGCTACACCCCCAGTTCCTCTATTTTTTATTTTGAGACAGGACCTCACTAAGTTGCTAAGTTGCCCAGGCTGGGCTTGCACTTGAGATCTTCCTGACTCAGTCTTCCAAAATGCTGGGAAGGCACGTGCCATCATGCCCAGCTGACTTGCTCAAATTCTTCATTTCTACTTGTTTTCCTGCCATAGAACTTACCAGTAGCAGCTCATTCTCCTAGAATCAGAATCTACTTCCTCACTTCTTGATATTGGACTTGGTCATGTGACTTGTTTAGCCTATGGGTTGTTAGCAGAAAGGATATAAGCAGAGGCTACAAATGTGCTTAGAAGTTCCCTTGTGTGCTTCATGAGTAAAGCTTTCCCCAGATAGTTGCTGTCTCTTTAGCTTGGGCCCTAGAATCAAACTTACATGGATCAAATTTGACTTCAGATTTTCAGTCTGAATAATAAAGCCTAAAGTCCCATTCAACCCTGTTTTATTGCCACCCATACATAGACCTACAAGAGCACACAATTGTCACTTTAAATCACTAATTTCAGATGGCTTGCTATGGAGCATTATCAAGGTAATAGCTGACCAGTAAAGATAGAACAGTAAATGGAAAATAATTAAACAGTGACCACATAACATTAGTGCACCATAGAATTCTAAAAACTGATCACCTGACCCTGGGTGAGTCATTAGGCCACACTGTTACTACTCATTTTCCTTTTGTACAGAATGAAACTAGGAATACCTCTTCTGAGTATGTCAGAAGCCATGAAAGGAAGAATGAACCTAAAAGAGTTTTGTAACTCTATGTTGGTACTCAACCAAGGTAATAATATCAGGTGCTTCTAGAGCAATCAATGAGTTAGAAACAACATATGGACTACGGGAATTCAGTCTAGAGATAATATAACACCACATGGGAACAACTGCCATAAATCAACACCGACTATCTGTAGTCTAGTTTGCCAATACTATGCCTTTTGCTGACTTTCTGCTAATTCCCAAGTAGAGTCTGGCCTCACCTAGAAATATATGTGTGTGGTGTAATTTTAGGTTCAGTTGAAGATCATAGTGGCTCCTACCAATCTCTGCAATGGCTAGGGGAAAATGCTTCCATGAATACAATTCTTTAAAGGTGAAGATTGGTTCCTGCACATCTCATTGAAAAGAAATCTAACTACTAGGAACAAAGATGTCTTCTAGAAACAGTTTGGCAAGCCATCTACAAATTGGGGAACCAACAAGACAGAGGACAGATGTATTTTGAAGGTGAAGATGAAGAAGGGTGGAGAGGCAGAAAACATGAAGCATGAAGCCAGGAAGAAAAGGAGAATTTGGGGAAGTGGGTGAGGGTTAGAGGAAATAGCCAGTGGTATTCTTGAAAGAAACTAGGAATTAAGAAGTCTTTGCATGCCTGGGTTCACAAGAATACGTGGAATTTAAATGAAGATTTCTTAAGTGAACAAAAATCACCATAAATTAAATTGAGAAATTGAACTTTGTTAAAAGGAACAGTTTTTTTTCTCTTCAAAAGATATTTTTTAAGAAAATTGAAAGATAAGTCACTGGCTTGAGACAAATATGTATATTCAGTAATGCAGTTGCCATCAGAATACATAAAGAATGTTACGACCCATTGATAAGACAAACAACCCAATTAGAGAACAGGCAGAACATTTGAATGCACTCTTCACTGAAGAGAATATAGAGATAAAAACTAAGTACATACGAAGATGTACACCATCAGTCATTGTTAAAGAAACGCAGATTTAAACCACAAGACACCACTCACATGCACTAGACTATGTGAAAAGGAACAGACTATTACATCATTGTTGGTGAGAACACAGACAACTGGACTCTTCGACACAGCAGGTAGAAATACAAACTGGTATGGCTTTGTGATTTAGACCATGTGTTCCCCAAATGTTTTATGTGTTTGGAAGGTTATTGTATCATGGGAGTGCTGTACTCAATAGTAGATTCATATATTGATGAGTTCAGTAACTGAATGTGCTGTTATGAGCTTGGTTGAAGGCGGGTCCCTGGGGAGTGACCTAGAAGGTTGTATTCTTGTTTTTGGATCATTCCTTCTTTCTCTGTTTCCTGGCCACCATGAGTTAAGCAGATTTTTTTTCTACCCTATCCCTCTACCATCCTATTGCTGCCTTGGAGCCAGCCAACCATGGACTGAAACTATGAGCCAAAATAAACTCCTCCTCCTTTACATTGTGGGTGTTGGCTATTTTGTCTCCATGATGAAAAAGTAAGACAAGTCTCTTTGGAAACAGTTTGTCAATTCTTCTATAGAGTTATACACAAACTCTGAGTTTCTGACCCATTGCTTTCACTCCTCAATGAGGATGAACATACATTCATACAAAGAGTAATTGGACAATAACCCCGAGCTAGAAATATTTCAAACCACCATCAATTGGTGAATGGTTTAAAATCAGTACATCCAGACAGTTAAGCTACTCAGCAATGAAAAAGAACTGCTGATATATGCAATGCCATGGACAAATCATACAAGTATCACGCTAATGAAAAGAAACAAGGTTCTGTATATGATTCTATCCATATGAATTTCTAGGAGAGATGAAACTAGAATGATAGAAGCAGATTGTTGTTGCCAGGGCCAATGGGATAAAGGGATAAGACTGACTACATAGTGTTTGGAAGAATTTGGGGAACAAACATCATGTTCTGTAGCATGATAGTGAAGCTGGTCACATGACTGTAACATAAGTGTTAAAACTGATCAAATTGTATACCTGAAATAGGCAAATTTTGTTTTTACAGTTTAGATGTCAAATGTCTCCCAAAAACCCATGGGTTAAGGATGTGGTCCCTAGGGTAGCACTACTGAGAAATGGGGGAAACTGTGAGAGGTGGAGCCCAGAAGGTCCTTATGTCACTGTGGACTTTGCCTGGAAAGGGATCATGGGACCCCAGTCTTTGTTTCTCTCTAATAATAACTGGCTCATGATGTAAACGGTTTTCTCTGCCATGTGGACCTGCCATGATGTGCCTCCCTTGCCAATGACCAAAAACACTGAGGCTGCCCGATCTAAAGGCTGGACCCTCCAGAACCATGATTCAATGTAACCTTTTCTCTTTGTAAGTTAATTGCCCCAATTATTTCATTGTAGTAATGAGGAACTGACTAATACATTAGTTGTATGTAAAATATACTTCAATAAAGCTGACAAAAGAGCCACAATGAAATAAAATATTAAGCTCATGGTGGAGGACATAACACTACTAACAATAATAATGAAATGCCTTTAATGAGTCAGGCACCCCACACATATTTGTCACTTTTTCTAGATTTTTTAATGACATGAAGCCATATTCCTAAGGTCACACCACTGAAGAGTCGCAGAGCTGGGACTTGAAATCCGGAAAATAAAAGCAAAGTCCATTTTCTTTTCAGAGAAACTGCCACTAGGTCCTGCACGAATTTGCAAACCAGGCCAATTGCTAGGGAAAGATGCAATACTAATCCTAAGGGCCCTGCTTTCTCTTTGGGAATTAGCTAACAATTATCTAATCCATGCATTTAATTGGGTGGAAAATGGCCTATGATAACAATAATTAGCACTTAAACATCGCTCTTTAACATCAGCTTGCTTTAAAGGCATGTTTATTAATTAAGCATTTTCCACAACCCTGAGAGGAGAGGGAAGGGCAGGAGGCCAGTCTTTCAGGAAAGCCCAGGGAGGAAGCGGGTGTGGCTTCCCCTGGGTAAGTCTCCCTCCAGCCCCAGCTCAGGATGCCCGTTGTGGCTGGTAGTTTTGACAACAGGAGAAGCAGGGTGAAATACATACAATGGTCCCCTTCTTCCTTAGTGGGTTGGTTTGTGTAATTCCCTGTTCTCACATGCTGCAAGCATTCTTGTCCTGTGCACTCAGTCCTTGGGGGATCATCCAGCGGATGTTCAGAAGTGGAAACTGAGGCTTTAAGGCAGCTGGCTTTGTTTTGGCATGGTATTTCGGACACACAGGGCAGTTGAAATGATCACAGAGAAAGGACAAAATGAGTTTAGGATAAAGGAGGAACAGCTGAAAAAGCCACACTGTGGTTCAGGCTTCACTGGGCAGGCTTGATCTGAGACAGAAGACTGGACATGGTTATGGGGTGTGTGAGATGAATGGAACTCACCAGTGAGGGAGAGAAGGGTAGTGGGGAAGAGCTGAAGAATTATGAATTGCCAAGCAGTGTGAGGCAGGGGAGTAGGATGCAGCAGACTGTCTGGGGAAGTAGATGTGACCTGTTCATTACAAAATCCCAGGACATGTGCGCAAAACAGTTCCCAAAGCCCTGCAAATAGGCTTCTCAGGTGAACTTAAGGAACTTTTTGTTTATTTTGTTTTGGTTTTGATAGGATGGCCTGCACCTGATGCTAATCTGAAGAGTAGATGATACAACAGGGAAGGTCCACACTGAGCTCTCCACTGCTGTGTTCTCTCAGAGTAGCCTGCTCTTGTTCTGTAGAATGTGTATATTTTCCTGCTTTTACTTGGATGAAACTCATTCTGCAGAGCCTGTTTCTTTTCCTACCTTTAATAAATGTAAAACCTTGCTATCATCTGTACTTGTCTGAATTAGTTCTTTGCTTTGAATGAGAAGAACCTAGGAGCCATCTCTGGAAGGAGACTCTAGTACCCCCATACCTGGTAACAAGTGAGTGAGCAAGCTAATGAACAAATGGTGGATAAATGAGTGAAAAAAATGGGTAAATGGAATTGGAAAGGCAGCTAACAACTAGCGAATGATGCATACTGGCCTCAGACTGAATTAGACAATATGATAGTGAGTGATTGGAATAAGTCATGGAGGCTTTCATTACAAGGAAAGTTCACGGAGATGGAGATGTTACCAGAAGATGTTACCAGGGTGTGGAGGGCCCACAGCATAGTGTGGGGCTGGTACCCAAAAAACTGTTATGGTTCCCAGGTTCAAAAGGGAGTTCTGGAACCTGGAAGCAGAGACTCCTGCAGACAAGCAGAAGCAGTGCTGTCATCCAGAGCTGAGCTAGTATGTGGCTCAGAGCCAGTATATGGTCACGTGAGAGGAGGGATCAGCAGAACGAAGTCCAGAGCTCCCTCTCCTCCTGGCCCTGGCTTCCTGCTAGCTCTTCTATCTGGTAATCTGGATAGGGGCCCTGTGTTGTACCTCCCACAGGTGGGCTGAGGATGGAGAGGACAGAGAAGAGAATCAGGAAATTGTATCCAGATGGGCAATCAGATGTCACCCAGCACTTGGATAATGGCCACTACTTCAAAGTCTCCTGCATCTCAGATTCCCAAGACCATTCTTCCACCTTAAATCTTTTTTTTTTTTTTTTTTTTTTTTTTTTTTTTTTTGTGCGGCACCGGGGATTGAACTCACAGCCTTGCGCCTGCCAGGGCAGGCGCTTAAGGCACTGAGCTTCCACCTTAAATCTAATCACAGGAAGTTGTACTAAGGGCGAGCCCAGGAGCTATGCCCCAACTAGGGTGAAGCAGTTACCCCCAAAGCCTCTCTATTTTCCTTCGGCCAACAGGACAGACTATAATACTCAGAGATACTAAACTGCAAAGTTGGTGAGGCTACAACTGACCTTGCAGGTAAAAACTAATGGATGCTTCCAGCCCACACACTATTTGTACAGTGAGATGTCCATAGTTCCCCATCGAAAGTAGGATTTTTTTTCCCTCCCCTTAACCTGGGTGAGGCTGTGATTCTGTGACTTCAGAGGCTAAGTCTTAAAAAGGAACACAGCTCCATCTGCCTTTCTATCTTTTGGCACACATCTCTTGGGAATCATGACTTCCAGTAGGAAGTGCTTCTCTGAAGCTTACGTGATGGAAAGACCATGAGGGAGACTACCTAGAGAGACAGAGAGATAGATGGCCCAGATGTTCCAGCCCGCTGATGAGTGAGGGAGTGGGGATTCAGTAGATTCCACCTCCCAGCTGGTGCCCAGTGGAATAGAGATGAGCTATCCGTGATCTATCTGCACATCCATAGCCAACAGGACACAGGATCCGAGGCCAGGCTGCTGGATGTGCATCCCATTTCTGCCATTCATTCCCCATGTAACTTTTGAGCAATTGATGCACACCCATTAGCCCCAGTTTCTCCATCTGTGAAATTTTATAGGGTTTTCACGAGGGTCCATTTAAGTCTTTGACATAAAGGGTTTAGCAGAGTGCCTGTACTGGTTCCATTCTTAATTAATATCAACTATTTATTTATCATAATCTTTGGTTTTCTTCTAAGCAAGCTCTGTTCATTTTCAGGGCTCTAATCTTCATCTATAAAATAGTTTGAAGTCAATGGTTTCCAAGGTCCATTTCAGCTCTAATATCCTACATTTGGGAACATTTTACAAAGGCACCTGATTGGGAATGGGGGATTAGATGCCAGACCACACAAATTGCCCCTAGAAGCTGTACCATTAGCTCATGCTTCATGTTTGCCAGTTTGAAAAGGCAGTCCTCCTCAACACACTTTTGTCTTCCAAAAAAGTCATAATATGTAAACCTATATGACTCTGGACCAAGGGTATCTTGTAGACTTCTGTAGTGTACAATCTGTACCACCATATACAGAGGAACTGTCTTTTAGCTTAAAGAGCTAGGAAGCCTTGTTCAGAGTGGCCTTGGGGCAGAGACTTTAATATTTTCCCTCTAAAGCTTTTCTTGTCTTTTAGAGACACCAGGGACCAATCACAGACATGACTACTCCCACCATCCAGGGCATCCATTAGTTTCTACCTGCCAGTTCTGGCTTCACCAGCTTCTCAGGTGAAGGGAACAGGAAATATTGTGGAAGATTGTGGGTAGTTCTTAGAGAATAAAATGCCAGAACCATGAGCCAAAACAACCCTTTTCTTTTTATAAATTAATTATTTTGGGTGCTTTGGATAATCTTTGGATTATTTTGGATAATCTTCATAAACCTGCTGACCATGGGGTCACATGTGGTCTGAAAATGTTTTGTTTCATCAACATTGTGTTAAAAATGATGAAAAATTAGAGTATTTCACCTAAAAAGTCTCAAAATTTTCCAAGCTCTGGAAACTATGCCTCGTGTAGGAATAATTGGTTGAAGTTGAGTTGTGCCTTTCTTCTTCAAGGGGCATAGATTCTTTTATACAGTAGCACTCACATCCCCTTTTCTTGCCTTTATGTTGTGGTTAAAAATTATACAAAAAATGCAATATGGTTTTATATTTACCTATGATTTACCTTTACCAGTGTTCATTACTTCTTCGTGGCTTTGAGTTATTGTCTAATATTCTTTCATTTCATCCTTAAAGACTTTTTTTGCATTTATTTTTAAGATTTTTTATTAATGTTTGCAATATATAATAGTTATGTTTGTATATGATAGTTATGCTTGTATATAATAGTTATGCTTGTATATAATAGTTACGCTTGTTAGTACATGTGTGTAACACATCTTGATTATTTTCAATCCCTTTGTTCTCCTCAACCTCCCCTTCTGCCTTCTCATTTCCCAAAAGTCTTTATGTTTCCTACCATTTCTCCTTTATTTTATTTTTATTAATTTATATTTTAGGTTTCTCATATTAGAGAAACCATGCAATCTTTTACCTCTGGGTCTGATTTGTTTCACTTAAAATAGGATAGGCCTTTAGCAATGAACTTCCTCAATTTTTGTTTATTTGGGACTATCTTCATTTCTCCTTCGTTTTTGAAGGATATTTTTCTGGATGTAGAATTAGTGCTTGAAAGTTTTTTTTTTAATTTCAGGGATTTGAACATGTTATCCCACTGTCTTCTGCCCCCATGTTATCTAATGAGAAATTGGTCATTAATCATGTTAGGAATCCCTTGTATGTGATGAGTCACTTATATCTTGTGTTTGCAAGATTCTTTTTGTTTTTGGCCATCTGATTATAATATGATTGATGTAAGTTCTTTGGATTCATTCCACAAGTTCATTGATTATCTTGGATGTGTAAATTCACGTATTTCATTAAACTTGGAAAGTTTTGTCCATTATTTCTTTGACTACTTTTCCTGCTTTCTCTTTCCTCTCCTTCAGGGAATGCCACAATTCATGTTGTTATACCTGATAGTGTCATCCATGTGCCTTAGGCTTTGTTCACTTTTCTTCACTCTTTTTTTTTTATCTATTATAATAGATAAAGTCATTTTTAAAATTTTCAAATTCAATGATTCTTTTTTCTTCCTGTTCAAATCTGCTCAGGAGCACTGATAGTGAATTTTTCATTTTAGTTATTGCACCTTTTATGTTCTGAAATTCTAATTATTCCCTTTGTTCATGGTTTTCTTTAACTCCTTAGACATAGTTGGAACTGTTAATTTAAGGTTGCTGTCAAGAAAGTCCTATATCTGGATCTTCTCAAGAATGATTTTTGTCAATTTATTTTTCCCCTTTGTGGCATATTTTCCCGTTGTTTTGCATGTCTTGTGAAAATGGGTCATTTTGAATATTATAATCTCTAATGCTGGAATTCAGATTCTCTCCCTTTTCCAGAAATTGCTATTGTTGATTTGTGTGGTGGGGTGGTTGTAACTGTCTGCCTACTGACTTTTCCAAATTCATTTTGCACAGATTGTATTCCTTGTCATGTTCCTGCTCCATTAGTGATAAGTCAGTGACCCGCTGGAGAATTTCTTAGATGCTGAAATTCAGTCATTAAATATTTACAAGGTTGATATATGTTCTGGAGTAAATTGCAGAGCTCCAAAGAAACTGAATTTGTCAGTCTTCATCTGTTTAGGCTTGTTTCAGTAGGATTGATTCTTTGAGTACTTTGTTTCATTTATTGTGATGTCATTGAGACAGTATCTCCAGTTAATCATAGTCTCCACCACTCTCTTTTGCCTCTGCAACACAGTTAACTGCCACTTAAAACAACGTTTGTATGTTTTTCTTATGGTAGAGAAATGACTCTTTGCACATCTCTATTAGAAGTGTGACAACAAAGCTTATGAAAGTTACATATTTCAAGAAAACTACAGGAGGAAAATACATTTCTTCGTGAAAATGAAGAATTTTCTGTGTATGTTTATGTGTTTATTATGTGGAATTATGTACATTTTACATGTTTGTAACATTCATCTGAGACATCTATGTGTTTGAGTTGTATGACCTACCTAAGCTGCTCTGGTGGATTTTCCTATTTGGGAAATTTTTTTTAAAGATTTTTGTCTGCACTAGATGAACAATATCATTGGAACTTGCTCCAAATATGAACCATTGACAGGAACTTGGGGATTACTCTGAAGAGATCCTCTAGTAGAAGATTATTAAGCTGAGAAGATTCCACTGGTGACTCATTTACCTTCCTCTCCTGCTAATCTGTTTATTGGATCCTTTGGTTTGGAAAAGTCCTCCAAAGCCCAGATGTTGAAGGGTTGGTCTCTAGCTTGTGGTGCTACTGGGAAAATGGTGGAACATTTGAAAGGTGAAGCCTAGTGGTAGGAAGTTAGGTTATTGGGGGCATGGCCTTGAAGGAATATTGGGATCCCTATTTCTTCCTATTTCTCTCTGATTCCCAGCTTCCATGAGATGAGTGACCTCCTTCTCTTTATAGTCCCACCGTGATGTGCTGTACCACCACAGGCTCAAAGCAACAGGGCTAAGTGACCATGAACTGATGCCTCTGAAACCATGAACCAGCACAAACCTTTCCTCTTTATAATTTATTTATGTTAGGTATTTTTCTCACAGTAAACTGACCAGCAGAGTTGCCAAATTTCATTTCCTGTGTGCTTATCCAGTACTTGGCATAAATCATGGCAAACAGGCTAATGAAAGTATATGGGCAATTGCTCCTGTGTATTTTTTATAATAGTGTATTTATGTAAGACAATATTATTTCCAGGTGCTTTACAAACATAAGCTCATCCCATTCTCCCAAAAGCTCCATGAGACAGATGTCATTGTTTCTACATAAGAAGAAAACTGAAATTCAGAGAGTTGCCTAGTTGGCAAAGGTGAAACTTGAGTCCAGGAAGAACCACAGGAACTATGTGCCTGTAATACCATTTAGTATAACATTCCTTCCATGCTTGAACCTGCAACTGTCAACTTCTGATTTCAATGCTTTCTCCTGCTCACTTCCTCTTTTGTGTCAAGCTTATGTCATGAACCCTGCTTTTGATCCTGGGCCTCTCCAGTGTCTTGAACTTTTGCTGTACCTTGCTGAAGCTCCTGCAAGGGAAGTTACCAGGTTTACCCCGGCAGCAATTCTCAACAAGTAAAGATAGAGAATGGATGGAAATGCTCATGTCTTCTAGTAGATGATTCTGACAGGCAGCCTTGCTACAGTTTATCTCTACATTTAGCTCCAAAACTCATATGCTCATGGGTGGGGCTTTTGAAAGACAATTAAATCATGAGGGCACTACAGCTAAATTTGATACTAGAGGCTGAGGTCTGGCTGGAAGACATGAGCCAGGCATTATCTGGAAGTGTGTATCTCCTTCCTGGGCTCCCTTCTTTTTCTAGGCTTCCTGGCCACCATGAGGTAAGCAGCTTTCCTCCACCCAGGGCACACAGTTTCTGTTTTAAGCCTACTAATTATGGACTTAAATTTCTAAAAACGTGAGCCAAAATAAACCGCTCTTCTTTTAAAGTTGGGAGTGGTGGGGATTTTGTCCCAGTAACATGTGAAGTGAGTAAGACAGGTTTACACACTTTTTAGGAGGTCATAGTAGAATCACACTGCCATGACCCATAGTCACGATCTTGAAAATTATACTTTCTGATGCTTTTTTTCTTTCATGTGTCACTATTTCTGTTCCCTGGGGTCATTTCTTAATTATGACCTTGTACACACATCCTTGCCTAAGGCTCTGCTTTTAGGTGGTCCCAAGCAAAGATGGGCAAATAAATATCTTAGATTTCTTAAATCAAGATTCACTCCAAAGATGAGTGCTGGGATTTGAATCAGTGCAAACAGGAAATATAGGTAGATAATTATAAGATGGGGTTTCATTCAAATCCATCATGCTTGGGTGTAGTTGTCTGACTTTTTCAAGGTATTCCTGTAGAAGAACTTCCCCAGCATTGTTGGGAGAAATTCACACATGTTAGTTAAGTTTATAAGCTATATAGGAAAAATCAACCAATTGCTTTATCAGCATAGCTTCACAAGGCATTTCTCAGCTTAATCATGTCCTTGATCCTTCAAGTTAGCCAGTCATAGACATTTCTCTGAGTTATTTAGAAACTGATTCCCTCATTTGTGACATTCTCCACAACATGATTAATACTAATAGTAAAGATACTACTAGTACTACTACTACCACTATAGTAATACTTCAGTTCATGAATGCTTGTGTTTGCAAATAATTCAGTTCACAAATGAAAGCATTCAGCTAAATTTCACTTCCATTCACAAACTCAGAATAAGGTGACAAATACGACGATGACCATCTTCCTCACATAAACACAAATGTAGCCATCTTCTCCAAAATCATAAAACAAATTTTTTTAATATTTTTTTATTTAAGCAAAGAAAAACAAAACAAAACAAAACAAAAAAAGAGACAAGATATATAGTAAAAACAACAAGCAAAAGAGACAAACGACTAGAGTAAATACACAACATTGCAGGTTTGCAAAACCAGAAGATAGAAGCTTGACAATGGTTGCAATATTGCGCATCGTTATCTTTAAAATGGTTTCTTACATTAACAGATATAGACATGCAAGATTGATCTAATCATATGAGTATTAATTGTTCTTTCTCAATAACAAATACATTCAGCAGTGTTCTTTTTAGTTATCTTACATATACATATATACAGGTTTACATCTTTTCCTCTTCCCTTTTCTCTTTCCGCCTATTCCCTTCCCGATTATCTTTGCTCTTTGAGCTGTTTTTTACCCTTATGTAGTATTTATTATAGATTTTGAATCATATATACTTTTCCATTTCTTACACTAGGGAGACAATACGGTATTTACACATGTGGGTTTGATTTATCTCGCTTATGAGTATGGTCTCAAGTCGTGACCATTTACTTATAAAAGTCTCAATACGATCTTTCTTAATAGCTGAGTAGTACTCCATTGTATAAAAATACCACATCTTTTTTATCCATTCTTTGATTGATGGGCACTTGGGTTGTTTCCAAGATCTGGCTATTACAAATTGGGTTGCTATAAACATGG
>RJWM01038233.1:0-16739 GCA_004363535.1 Dasyprocta punctata | reverse complement strand
GCGCAAATTGCAACCATTGTCAAGCTTCTATCTTCCGGTTTTGTAAACCTGCAATGTTGTGTATTTATGCTAGTTGTTTGCTTGTCTCTTTTGCTTGTTGTTTTTACTATATATGTCATTTTTTTGTTGTTGTTGTTGTAGTTTTTGTTTGTTTTGTTTTTCTTCGCTTAAATAAAATTAAAAAAAAAATTAAAAAAAATTAAAAAAAAAATAAATAAATAAAATGGAAAGAAAATGCAAATACAAATTAGCGGAACCTGTGGGATACAATGAAAGCAGTCCTCAGAGGGAAATTTATAGCACTAAGCTCTCATATCAGAAAAATGGAAAGAACACACATAAACAACCTGATGCTGCACCTCAAACTTCTAGAAAAAGAAGAGCAAGTCAAGTCCAAAGCCCAAAGAAGGGAGGAAATCATTAAGATTACAGCACAAATTAATGCAATTGAAACTAAGAAAACAAGACAAATAATTAATGAATCGAAGAGTTGGTTCTTTGAAAGAGTAAATAAAATTGATAAACCCCCAACCAACCTTATCACAAAGAGGAAAGAAAAAACTCAGATTCATGCAATAAGAAATGAAAAGTGCGAAATCACTACAGACCCTGTGGAAATGCAGAAGATCAGCAACACCTACTTCCAAAACCATTACTCACATAGATTCGATAACACAGAAGAAATGCACAGATTCCTAGAAACATATGAATTACCAAAGCTGAATCAAGAAGACACAAAGCTGCTGAATAACTCAATTTCAGCTAATGAAATTGAAAATGGAATTAGGACGCTACCAACAAAGAAAAGCCCGGGCCCGGATGGATTCACTGCTGAATTCTACAAGAAATTCAGAGAAGACTTAATGCCAACACTCCTCAAACTCTTCAATGAAATCGAAAGGGAAGCAAGTCTCCCTAACTCATTCCTGGAAATGAGTATTACCCTAATACCAAAACCAGAGAAAGACCCACCCTAAAAAGAAAATCACAGGCCAATCTCCCTCATGAACATAGATGTAAAAATCCTCAATAAAATACTGGTAAATAGAATACAGAAAGTTATCAGAAAGATTATACATCATGGTCAAGTGGGATTCATCCCAGGAATGCAGGAATGGTTCAATATACGGAAATCAATACATGTAATACACCATATCAACAGGGTCAAAGACAAGAACCACATGATCATCTCAATAGATGCAGAAAAAGCTTTTGACAAAATCCAACACTCATTCATGATAAAAACCCTACAGAAAATTGGAATAGATGGTCTCTACCTCAACCTGATAAAAAACATACACCATAAACCAACAGCCAACATCTTACTAAATGGACAAAAACTGAAAACACTCAATCTAAAATCAGGAAAAAGACAAGGATGTCCATTATCACCACTGCTATTTAATATAGTGCTGGAAATATTAGTCAGAGCAATTAGACAAGAGAAAGAAATAAAGGAAATAAGGATAGGAAAGGAAGAAGTGAAATTATCATTATTTGCAGACAATATGATACTCTATATAGAAAACCCCCCAAAATCCATTACAAGACTTCTAGAAGTAATAATCAAATTCAGTAAGGTAGCTGGATACAAGGTGAACACTCAAAAATCAATAGCATTCCTGTACACAAACAACAAAGTCACTGAGAGAAAAACAAGGGAAACCGCACACTTCACTATAACATCCAAAAAATGAAATACTTATGAATCAATCTAACAAAGGAAGTAAAAGATCTATACAGTGAAAATTACATTACTCTGAAGAAGGGACTTGAAGAAGGTTTCAGAAAATGGAAAGATATTCCTCGTTCATGGATAGGAAGAACAAACATCGTGAAAATGGTCATTCTCCCAAAATTATTATACAGATTTAATGCAATCCCAATCAAAATAGCACTTGCCTACCTCACAGTGCTAGAGAAAGCATTCCTGAAATTCATCTGGAACCAGAAAAGACCTAGAAGTGTAAAGGCAATCCGGGGCAACAAAGGGAAGGCAGGAGGCATCACAATCCCCGACTTGAAACTGTACTACAAAGTTACTGTGATAAAATCAGCATGGTACTGGAATCAAAACAGACCTGAAGATCAATGGAATAGATTAGAAGATACAGCCACAACTACAAACACACTTAGCCACCTCATCTTTGACAAAGGGGCCAAACAGATACATTGGCAGAAAGACATCCTCTTTAACAAATGGTGCTGGAAAAACTGACTTTCTGTATGCCATAAACTAAAACTAGATCCATGCCTATCACCATCCACTAAAATAAAGTCAAAATTGGTCAAATTTCTGAATATTAATGCAGAGACGCTAAACTTACTAGAAGACAGAGTAGGTAAAAATCTTGATGACATAGGAGTAGGAAGAGAGTTCATGAACAAAAATCAAATTGCACGGGAAACACTTTCCAGAATCAGCAACTGGGATCTCATCTTACTAAAAAGTTTTTGCATGTCAAAGGAAATCTCCAACAGAGTGAATTGAAAACCCAAGGACTGGGAAAATATCTTAGCCAATTGTCCATCAGACAAAGGACTTCTATCTAAAATACATAAAGAATTAAAAGAAATCAGGCCCCTAAAATCAAGGACCCAATCCAAAAATGGGCATCTGAGATCAACACACCGTTCTCAGGGAAAGAAATTAAAATACCAAATAAATATATGAAAAAATGTTCAACATCAATGGTCAATCGGGAAATGGAAATTAAAACAACATTGAGATTCCATCTCACTCCAGACAGAATGGCCAAGATCAAAAAATCAAGCAACAACAAATGCTGGAGGGGCTGTGGGCATAAAGGAACTCTTCTCCACTGTTGGTGGGAGTGTGGATTGGTGCAACCACTATGGAAGTCAGTGTGGAGATTCCTCAAGAAACTAGGATTAGAGATCCCATTCAACCCAGCTATCCCACTTCTGGGCATTTTCCCAGAGGAATTGAAAACATCACACCACAGTGATACCTGTGCACCCATGTTTATAGCAACCCAATTTGTAATAGCCAGATCTTGGAAACAACCTACATGCCCATCAATCAAAGAATGGATTAAAAAGATGTGGTATTTTTATACAATGGAGTACTACTCAGCAATCAAGAAAGATTGCATTGAGACTTTTATAAGTAAATGGACACTACTTAAGACCATACTCATAAGTGATATAAATCAAACCCACATGTGTATATACCGTATTGTCTCCCTAGTGTAAGAAACTGAAAAAGTATATATGATCCATAATCTACAATAAATAGTATGTAAGGGTAAAAAACTCCTCAAGGAGCTAAAGTAATTGGGAAGGGCAAAGGGGGAAAGAGGGAAGGGAAAAGGAAAAAGATATGAATCTGTATATATATAAATGTAAGATGACTAAAACGAATACACTACTGAATGTATTCGTTGTTGGGAGGGAACAGTTGATACTCATATGATTGGATCAATTTTACATGTCTATATCTGTTAATGTAAACAACCATTTTAAAGATAACAATATGCAATATTGCAACCATTGTCAAGTTTCTATAATCTTGTTTTGTACACCTATAATGTTACTGCTGTGCATTTGCTCTAGTCGTTTGTCTGTTTTGCTTTTTGTCTTTCTTACGTGTATTTTTTCTCTTAAATTACAAAAATAAATAATGTGTAATTATTTTGAAAAGATAAGCGAAATTATTAAATATTTCGTTTCACCCATAGCATTGTAAACATTAAATGGCCAATAAAATTTTCAGTTTTTTTCAAGAGAGACATATGACACAGGAATCAGTTCTGATTTGTCATACACATATCATTTCCTAGGGAGCACCTTTTGACTTATAAATCAAAGAAATGAACAAAAAATTCTAACCTTTCCTTTCAGGAAGTAAAATTCTCCCTATTGCTCCCTATATGGGTGGAAATTAACTAAAAATTTTCCATTCTGCTTTTTGTACTCTGAGGAGTTGTTTTGTTCTGAGAAAGGCAAGATAATAGAACAAGTTCAATGGCACTCTGGGACATTGCTTCTTGAGACAGTAGAAACTTTAAACGTGTCCCTGGTGATTATTGCCTTCAATTTTCTCATCTATCCTCTGAAAAAGCCTAAGTAGTTTTCCTTGGTTTACATCGTGGAGATAAAAATGTTTCCAGGTCAGCCATCTAAGAAAGTCATTGTGTACCACTCAAGCTGATGCAGAAAGAAGAAAAAGAGGAGAGAATGTGGATACTGAACTTTTCCTCTAAATAATGCGAATGGAAAAGTTCAAAGTTGGCTTAGTCTGTGAAGATGAAGTCTTTGTACTTAGAAAGTACAAAGTATTTTTTCCCATCGTGACTTGTCTTTGAAAGCTCTTAATGTTCTTTCCTTCACTTTATAGAAGCTCTACTCTATTTCCAAAAAGATATTTTTCTGAGAGGTTCCAAACCTTCTGCACTCTATTGAATAATCTGTAGCTCCTTTTATGATTTTCTTCATCCATTCATGAATTTATTATGCACTCACCAAGGATTTGTCATGCACGAGGTATCATGTACTTTTTACTTACTACATTCCCTACTGTTTTTCTTAGCATGTTTGACATAGTCCTTAATAGTTCTATAATATTTTATTCTCATTTTCTCCTTAAGACCTGCAATATATTTATCATTAATTTAATTATTTCTGATTTTCAACATTTAGCCTAATGTTCTTTTCTCATATTACCAATTCTTTTATATCAAACATGAATGAAACCATTTGAACATACTCATAAATGAAACACAAACATTGTAGTGCTTTCAGCAGCATTTTCTATTGACTTGAGTTGGGTAAGGAAATTGCTGTTGGTTTTTTGTTTAACAACAATCTCTATGCTTAGGCTGCTAAACAGAGCAGTAAGAGTTGGATTTGCTCAAATATCTCTTCAATTCTAATTCCTTTGATTAACAACAACTATTTTTCCTCTCTCACTCAGATTTTTTCCTTTACCCATTTTTTACCTTTAACTGATATTTTTAGGCATATATTCTATTGGCTACTTTCCTACCATAGGGGTCTATTTTCAAAACATAAATTGGGCTTTTTTATTTCTATAGAATAGTACAATTTGAGCACTTGTGAATATTTAAATCAAAGCCATTTTGTCCCTTTTCTCTGTTGATATAACATAGTACATCCCCACTCAAGAACAAGAGCACGTGAATTTACATTCTTCCAGGTGCCTTATGTTGGATACTAGTGGTGGTGTGATTGTCTTCCCTCCTCTTATATATGTAGTCTGCATGTTTTTTTTCTATTCTAATAATTCACCAGATAAACATTATCTGAACAAAGGAGTCACAGGAATCATCATTACTTAGATGTGCTGTGCGGCAGTCAAAAAAGGTAACAAACTTGGCTAAGTGAAACACTGTCATGAGAATCTCTGTCTGAGGATAGAAGGTGTCCACCCAGAGGTGATGTTGTGTAGTAGTAATTCCTGACTTGCCAATTGTCTGTTTTCAACTTATCTCCTGCTTCTACCTAAGCAGAAAGACCGGTGATATGGGAGTAGAAAACCACACACAGGTATCACAGTTTCTCCTCTTGGGCCTCTCAGATGATCTTGAATTACAACCATTTGTCTTTGGCCTGTTCCTGTCCATGTACCTGGTCACTTTGCTTGGCAACCTGCTGATCATACTGGCCATTAGCTCTGACTCCCACCTCCAAACCCCTATGTACTTCTTCCTCTCCAACCTGTCCTTCGTGGACATCTGTTTCACCACCACCATAGTCCCCAAAATGCTGGTGAACATTCAAGCACAGTGCAAAGATATCTCCCACACGGAATGCTTTATTCAGATGTATTTCTTTATGATATTGGCTGGAATGGATAATTTCCTCCTGACAGTGATGGCTTATGACCGTTTTGTAGCCATCTGTCATCCCCTGAAATACATGGTCATCATGAACCCTCGGCTCTGTGGCCTCCTGGTTCTCATGTCCTGGATTATCATAAACCTGGTCTCCTTGCTTCATGTCCTGCTTCTGACACAACTCACCTTCTCCATAGGCACTGAAATTCCACATTTCTTCTGTGAATTTTCTTCAGTTCTGAAGGTGACCAACTCTGATACTCTAGTCAGTATCATTGTTTTGTATGTTTCAACTGCTGTGGTAATTGTGGCTCCTGTCACTGGGATCCTCTTCTCTTACTCTCAGATTGTTGTCACCTTAGTGAGGATGTCCTCCACTGCAAGCAAATCTAAAGCATTTTCCACCTGTGTGTCTCACCTCTGTGTGATTTTCCTGTTCTATGGAACAGGGCTTGGGGTTTACCTAAGTTCTGCTGAGACTTATTCCTCCCAAGAAAGCTCTGTTGCTTCTGTGATGTACACTGTGGTGACCCCCATGCTGAACCCTTTCATCTACAGCCTGAGGAACAAGGATGTAAAAGGGGCTATGGTAAGACTCCTCAGCAGAGCAGCGTCTTGTCATTGTTGGTAAACTGACCTCAGAATTATGTGGATATTGTGCTTCCCTAGTCTAATACGAATGTCATTATTCTGACCTTATTTCTTCTCCAAAGCTCAGACATCATTTATTGTATTCCGGAAGAACCTGTGACTTTGAAGTTTATATATTTGAACTTATTTCTCCTCTGCAATCTGCTCACCAGTTTCTTTTTATTTTTCTTCCTTTTCCATGATCCATGTAATTTCAAGTTTGGTATGATTTCTCCTGAGATTTTGAACCTGAACTAAACCTTGATTGAATACTGACATGGTTTACTCAAAACTAATACTTTAACACTGAAATTTGATTTCATTCTTTGGCTTTCCTGCATGAAATGAAATGAAGTTTCTTACCCTGTCATTTTAAAAGTACATTATTGTATGAATATATACTTTTGAAGTTTTTTCAGCCTATTTCCCTTACTTCTTAGAGTAAGAGAATAAATTTGTGATGAGCTGTCACCTCAAGGTAACACTAAACCCATAGTCTGATAATTGCTTTGCAGTCTTTTGTAAGAACAATTATTAGATTTCAATATAAAACCTGAAAACTGACTTTGAAAATGGTCCATGCCTATGACTCATAGTGATATAATGTTTATGACACCTCTGAGAAGCCGCCTTCATCTTTGTGGATCATTTTTCTCTTTCCTTCTTCCTGTCCTTCCTTCCTTGGCTTTCTTCTATCTCTCCCTAATTTGTTTCATTGTTCTTTGGCTCCCTAATTCTCATTTCCTTCTTTCAATGATAGACAAACTTTTTTAAACCTGGCAAGTTGTTGTTCTGATGTCTAAGAATTCTAACACATTTAAATAGTTACCAGTAGTTATTATTTTCAATATCATTATTATAGCCTCCTATGTTATGAATTAGTATCTTATTATGCTTTAAATTTCCTCTTTTGAACTTTTGATTCTAGCCTTAAGAATCATATACATATTCTAGATATGTGGAACTTACCAGATGTGTTTCACAAATATGCCTCCTGTCTGAATGATTTCTTAACATTGTTTCGTGTACACAAATTATGGTTAATTATAGACTTTGTGATGTTGATAGATTCCTTGGTGTTGTTCCTATCTAACTGAAGTTCTGAGTACTCTGAATAATACCCATATTTTTTCAGGTCCAAGCCAGTTTCACAGCCTGATATGTATGTATTATAACGTATTCTCATTTTTGTCAGTACTTGTTACTTTTAATGTATCACAAGCATGTCACCCTGTTGTGTGAACAGGTATCTTTCTGTGTTTCTTATTTTCATTTTCCTGTAGCTATTTGGGCTTCTTTTCCTTTGTGGTTAGCAGCTTATAAGTCTTCTGCAGAGAAAAGTCTCTTCTAGCCTAGACAATTTACCAATTTAGAGAGAGTCCTCAAAAATTAATAAAATAAATAAAATAAAACAAAGAAGTTCTGGGAATGTAGCTCAGTGTGAAAGCCCTGGGCTAAAACTCTGGTACCAATAAGGAAGAGAGAGCAAGGGAGAGCTAGATGGAGAAGAGGAGATTAGGAGGGGGAATCTTGCATTTAGGTTTTAATCCATTTTGAGATGGTTTGATATTTATTTATAGTGGGAGATAAGGGTCTTATTTCATTTTTGTGTGTATATCCAGTTTTCTAGGCACCATTTATAGAAGACATCCTCTGTTTCCCATTCCATAGCCTTAGAATTTGTCAAAATGAATTGATGCATAAGTTTGTGGTCTTATTTCTGGATCTCTATAATTTTCCATAACTTTGTGTGTGTGTGTGTGTGTGTGTTTCTTGTTGTGCAATTTGCTATGATCCATTTTCTTTCTTTCTTTTTCTTTTTTCTTTCTTTTTCTTTCTTTCTTTCCCTTTTGCTGTTTTAACTGAAGTTTTCTTAAATTAAAGTTATTGGTACATTTTAGATATACATAGTATTCACATTCATCATAGGGAATTTGTAGCTCTACATGATACACCTCTTTTTTGTCTTTTAGAGACAGACTTTCACTATGCACTTCAGTCTAGTCTTGAACTCACTTTGTAGTCCAAGCAGGCCTTGACCTCACAGCAATTCGCCTGTCTCAAACTCCCGAGTGCTGGGATTGTTGGTGTGTGCCACTAGGCCTGGCAGAATGGTATAACTTGATGTTTCTTTTTTTCCCATTTCTCTCCCCTCCCTTCACCTCTTCATCCCCTCCCTATTTACAAAAGCTTTGTCTCCATTTGTCTTTCTTTTCTCATTTTTTATTTTCCCTTCTTTCTTGGTGCCCTTCCCTCTCTCTAATTCCCCTTAATATTTGAAAATTGTCTCCCTATTTCATAATATCTAGTATAATTCTGGTCCTTATTTGCACTTTCAATGTCTCACAACAGAGATTCAATGAGATAGTTACACATTTGTGTTTGATTTATTTCACTTAAGAATATAATCTTAAGTTGCCTCCATTTATTTATAAATGTCTCAAATTTATCCTTCAGTATTGCAGAGTAGTACATCCTGATGTAAAAATAATTCACACCTTTATATATTAATGGGTTGTTGGGCATTAGGCTGATCCTAAGATTTAACTATTACAAACTGCTGCTATAAACATGAATGTACATATGTCTGTGTGCTGTGATGCTTTTAATTCTTTTGTGAAGGCACAAAGAAGGTAAATAGCTGGGTCAGATGGAATCTCTAGTCCTAGTGTTTGAGGAATCTCCACACTAATTTCCACAGTGATTGTATCAGTCCACACTTCCACCAGCACTGGAAAACAGTCCTTTTTCTTCACAGTCTCTCCAGCATT
Source organism: Dasyprocta punctata (assembly GCA_004363535.1). NCBI lineage: Eukaryota > Metazoa > Chordata > Mammalia > Rodentia > Dasyproctidae > Dasyprocta > Dasyprocta punctata. Next base: position 7,519 of record RJWM01038233.1, on the reverse strand, counting down.
TCTTATTGGTTAATTTCTTGATGTGTAGTCATTCTTTCTGGTATGAGAAACTCAGTGTTGTTTTAATCTGTAACTCTTGAAATATCAGCAATGTTGACCATGGTTTCATATATTTATTTGCTATTTATACTTCTTCATCTCATAAGTGTCTCTTTCAGATGTCCATATTTGGCTTTGGCCTTTAAATTTGGGAGATGCTATTATTTTGAGTTCTTTAAATATTCTACATATTAGTCATTTGACTGAAGAACAACTGGCTAAATATGTTCCCACTCTGGGTTAATTTTTCACTCTGTTGGTGATACCTTTTGCTGTGCAAAATCTTTTTGATAAGACAAGATCTGAGTTGTCAATTTCCATGCAATCAGGGTTTTGTTCATAACGTCTTTGCCTGCACCCATGTCTTCAAGAGTTGTACCTATTCTATTTTCCAGAAGCTTTAGGTTTCTGTTTTAATATTTAGATCTTTAATTCATTTTGGTTTTAGGTTAGTGTATGGTGAGAAACATAGGTCCAGTTTTAGTCTTCAGCATGTGGAAAGCAGTTTTTCCCACACCATTTCTTAAAGAGGCTACCTTTCTTCCATTGAGCATGTTTGACACATTTGTCAAAGATGAGGTGACTGAATATTTTTGGAGTTGTTTCTGAATATTTTAATTTGTTCCATTGATCTTTGGGTCTGTTCTTTTGTCATTAACATGCTGATTTTTATCACAGTATATTTGTAACATAATTTCAAGTCAGGGATTGTGAGGTCACTTTTCTTGCCTGTATTGCCCAGAAATGTTTTTACTATTCTTGGTCTCTTGTGGTTCTAACTGAATTTTAGGATTCTCTTTTCTACTTCTATGAGGTATGCTTTAGTTAGCACAGAAGAAATGGACAGATTCTTAGATACGTATGAATTACTGAAGCTGAATCAAGAAGATACAAAAATTCTAACTAGATTGATATTTGTTAATCGAACTAAAGATGTAATTAAAACCCTACCAACGGAAATAAACCCAGATTGTGATGGATTCAATGCTGAATTCATAAGAAATTTAGAGATTGAATGCCACTACTCCTCAAACTCTTTAATGAAATTCAAAGGGAAGTAATACTCCCAAACTCATTCTTGGGAGCAAGTATTACTCTAATACCAAAACCAAAGAATGTTCCATCCAAAAGAAAAAGCATAACTGCAGGCCATTCTAAGGAACATGGATGGAAAAATTCCTAATAAAACACTGGCAAACAGAATGCAGAAAATCATCTAGAGGACTATACACCATGACCAATTAGGATTCATCTCAGGGATGCAGGGATACTTCAATATATGCGAATCAGCAAATGCAGCACACCATATCAATGCACCCAAAGACAAAAATCACATGATCTTCCCAATAAATGCAGAAAATTAACTTATCAAAAACCAACACACATTCAGGATAAAAACCCTATAGCAAATTGGAGTAGATCATTCTGATCTCAATCTCTTATAAGCCATCTATGAGAAATCAACAGTCAACATCATCCTAAATTGTTTAAAACTGAAAGCTTTCACTCTAAAGCCTAGAACATGACAAGGACGCTCTCTATCATCACTTCTGTTCAATATAGTTTTGAGAGCATTATTTAGAGGAATTAGACAAAAGAAAGAAATAAAATGAATAAAAATGGGAAAAGAAGAATTTAAACTAAAATTATTTGCAGGTGACATTATACACTTCTTAGAAGAAACCAAAAGCTCTACCAAAACACTTTTAGAATTAATAACAAAATTCACTCTTGTAGGTAGATATAAAGTCAACACTCAAAATCCAACAGTATTCCTGTATACAGATAGCAACATCACTGAGAGAAAAATTAGTGAAACCATACCATTCACAATAGCATAAAAAATGAAATATTTTGGAATCAATCTAACAAGGTAAGTAAAAGAAAATATTTGCATTAAAAATTACAATACTCTAAGAAATGATAAAGAAGATTACATCAGAAAAGGGATAAATGTTCCTTGGTGTTTGGTAGGAAGAACCAGCATACTGATAATGACCATACTCCCAAAATTGTTACAGAGTTTAAATGCAATCCTGATCAAAATACCATTTGCTTGTTTATCTGTTTTTGTTTATTTTGTTTTGTTTATACTACCAGAAATCAAACTCAGGATCAGGTGCTATGCCACTGAGTTACATCCCTGGGCCCAAAATACATTCTGAAGTGATGTTTTGATGCACATATACTTAGTGGCATTATTAAATCAGGGCCATTGATACATACATCACATCAAATACTTAACATTTCATTGTATTGAGAACATTTAAAGTCACTAAGGAGATAATTTTTGTGGATGCCATATAGGTACTTAATATGTTAGGTATCTTAAACATAAAGTTAGACATATAGAAATACTTGCAAGCAAATTTACTAAAGATTAAATAGAATTTTTTGTTATTTTTAAGCTGTATTTTTATTGATGCATAGTAGCAGTACATAACAATTACATTCCTCATGGTGAGTTAGTGCATGTACGTAACATATCTTAGCTCTTTTTTAGTACACTTATTCCCCTTTCCAACAGAGATTATATTCAAGAATTAAATAACTAATAATGAAGAAAAATTTAGTGGACAAATAGTTTAGAATGATATAAAAGAAACATAAAATAACAAGGTCTAAAAAATGTAAATAAAACTTAGATTTGAATTGTTAGAAATAAGGCTGAACATAGAGATGGAGAAAAAAACACTAAAAATCTGAGCTGGGGAACCTCTGTGCTGAGTGGCATGAGCTGAAGGCCAGCACAACAAACTGTACCTAGACTTGCAGCCTTGTAACTCACTTGGAAGTTGGTAAGGCACTGCCTAGCATCCTCAAACAACCAGGGACCTTTGGTACTTCGCTCATGTCCTGGTTTGGCCTGGCCAATGACCCCAAAAAGATGGGGAGTTTCTGTGTGCTGAGTGGCATGAGCTGAAGGCCTACACAGTGTACTCTACCTAGAGAAGCAGCCTTAGTATCTCACTTGAAACCTGGTTGGACCATGCCCAGCTACCCCAGGCAGCTGGGGAACTTCAATGGGCTGCATGGTGAGAGCTGAAGACTTGCACAGTGAATGCCACCTAGCCATGCAGCGTTGGTATATCATGTGGAACCTGGCAGGACCCCATCCAGTGAGCCCAAGCAGCTGGGGAGCTATGGCATGCCACATGACATGAGCTGAAGGTCTGCACAGTACACTCCACTTAGCTGTTCAGCCTCGGTACACCACTCAGAACCTGGTAGAGCCCTACCCAGCAAGCTCAAGCAGCCAGGGAGCTTCACTGTGCCACATGAGGTGTTATGAAGTTCCACCCAGTTTACTGCCTCCATTCAGGGAGGCTTAAATTGCCACTAGAGACCTGGTAAGTCCTGCCTAATATCCCCACTCAACTGAGAAAACCCTCTCCAGTATGGACAGCCATCCTCAACCTTGGAAACAACCTAGACTTTGCATTTGGCTGCCCCAGGGGAATACAGGAAAATGACAAAATGAAGCAGCAAAATGCAATCTCAAAACTCCAGCCCATACCAAACAGGCCTAGGAGACATGAACATAGAGGAAAGTGTAAGCCACGCACCTGAAACTTCTGAAAACATATCAACTAAAGTAAAGAAATAATGCCATGAAGTTGTAAAAGAACTCAAATCAGAAATAATCTCCAATGTAAAGCAAGAAATGATAAATGTAATGAAAGAAGTGCTAAACACATCTAAAGAACACATAGGTAAAAAATTTGAGGAGCACTGCAAAATGATGGAAACCTTGTGTTATGGTTTATACATTGTGTCAACTTGAGAAGTCTAGAAGCTTAATTAAGTAACTCAGCAGCTCTACATCCTGGGGTGTAGAGCATAAGCAGTTACCTGTTCATTGTGTCAATTTAAGAAAGTCAGAAGTTTAACTGAGAGCCTCAGCAGGGAACCAGGGTTCTTACTTTGTAAATATCCTCATCCTTTGCAAAGGAAGACAAGGAGATTTGTGAATGCTACATAAACCCTGGAGGAGAGAGTGTCCTGTGTACAATACAAAGGAGAAAAAGAGGCTTGCTCTTGCCTCTTTTTGCTCTGGCTGTTGCCTTGAAGTGTTGCCCTGGTGTCATGCCACCCTGCCTTGGAACCAGCAGAATATGGACTGAAATCTCCAAGAACTCTAAGAAATAAACCTTTTCTTCTCTAATTTTGGGTGTCAGGTATTCTGTCTCAGCAACAAGAGAAAAGTAACCAAGACACCTTGAATGAACGATATAAGAAAAAAACACAATGCATGAAATCCAGGAAATCAAAAACTCCATTGAAAGTTGGCAAAACTACCTCAATGAATGGGAAGATAGACTTTCACACCTCGAAGACAAGATTGCAGCTAGTGAAAAAGAAAAGAAAAAGCTTTTAAAAGTAACAAGGAATCAGGAAATAATTCAACAGTTGCAAGTTGATGCAAAGAAAAACAACATAAGATTGATAAATGTAAATGAAAAAGATGACAACACAAATGATATCAAAAGATTATTTACAGGAGTGATAGTTGAAAATTTTCCAAACATGGGAAAATAGACTGACATGCAGATAATTGAACCATATAGAATTTCAAATAGCCATAACCAAAATAAATCTATATCTAGACATATAATAATCAACATCCCAGAAATTCAGCATAAGAACAGAATATTAAAAGCTGTTAGACAAAAGAAACAAATTGCCTATAAAGGAAAGTATATCTGAATCACAGCAGACATCTCAACACAATCAAGAAGACCATGGAGTAAAGTATCTCACATCCTAAAGGAAAATGACTTCCAATATGCATTGATGTACCTTGCAAAACTACTCTTCAAAATCAATGGAGAAATAAGATACTTCCATGACAACAGCTTAAGAACCTCATGACCACCAAATCAACCCGGCAAAGAGTACTGAAAGATATTCTAGATAGACATAAAAATAACTACGACTAGAAGAACCGCAACAGAAAAAAACACCAAGCAGGGCAAACCATTAAACACAAATAATGGGTAAAGAACCAACAACAGAAAGATTACATGACAAAAAAGGCAATATATATCACTTATAACTATTAATGTAAATGGCCTTAGTTCACCAATTAAAAGACACAGACTGGCAGAATCGATCAAGAAATAACATACAACCATATGCTCTATAAAAGAAGCCCATCTAACCCAAAAGAAAATTTATAAACTGAAAGTCAAAGGAAGGAAAAGAATACTTCATGCAACAGGAACCTCCCCCCTAAAAAAAGCAGGGGAAGCTGTTCTGTTTCCAGACAATGTGATCAAATGAGATAAAGAAGGTAAATACATACTGGTTAGGGGAAAATTTCAAGAGAAAGAGATAACAATCTTAAATATATTTGCACCAAATACGGGAGCACCCAGCTATATAAAACAAATATTAATAGATAGGAAAAATCAAATAAGCAATAACATAATTATAACAGGAGACTTTAACACTTCATTGACACAAAGAGACAGATAAACTAGAGAGAAAATCAGCAAAGAAATAACAGAACTGAATCAAACCTGTGAAAAAATGGACTTAGTAAAAGTGTACAGAGTGTTCCTCACAAGAACATCACAATATACATTCTCCTCAGCTTCACATGGGACCTTCTCTAATACAGACCATATACTAGCCCATAGAACATGCTTAAGTAAATGCAAAAGAATCCATAAATAGATGAGAAAGGAAACTGCAAAAACTCCATGAACACAGAAATTAAATAATACAATCCTGAACAACCAATGGGTCACTGAGGAAATAAAAGAAGAAATTAAACAATATAAACAAACAAACAAAAATACAAATACAACTTACTGGAACCTGTGGGATACAGTGAAACAAATTCTTTGTGGGAAATTTATTGCAATATGTTCTCACATCAGGAAAACAGAATGAACACAAATAAACAAACTGATGCTACACCTCAAACACCTCCCAAAAGAAGGGAGGAAATTAATGCAATTGGAACTAAGCAGAAATTAATGCAATTGGAACTAAGAAAACAATACGAAGAATTAATGAATCGAAGAGTTGGTTCTTTGAAAGAATAAATAAAATTGATAAACCCCTAGCCAATCTTATTTTAAAAAGGAAAGAAAAACTCAAATCCATGCAATAAGGAATGAAAAGGGAGAAATCACTACACACCCTGTGGAAATACACAAGATCATCAATACCTACTCCAAAAACTATCTTAGGTTCAATAACAAAGAAGAAATGGACAGATTCCTAGAAACTTATGAATCACCAAAGCTGAATCAAGAAGAAGTAAAACTGCTGAATAACCCAGTTTCAGTTAATGAAATTGAAAATGTAATTTGAACCTTACCAACAAAGAAAAGCCCAGGTCCTGATGGATTAACTGCTGAATTCTACAAGAAACTCAAGGAAGACTTCATCCCAACACTCCTCAAACTCTTAAGTGAAGTTGAAAGAGAAGCAACTCTCCCTAACTCATACCAGAGAGCAAGTATTACCCTAATACCAAAATCAGAGGAAGATCCAACCAAAAAAGAGAACTACAGGCTAATCTCCCTAATGAACATAGATGTAAAAATCCTCAATAAAATACTGACAAAAAATGCAGCAAGTCATCAAGAAGATTTTGCACCATAAACAAGCGAGATTCATCCCAGAAATGCAGGGATGGTTCGACATACTCAAATCAATAAATGTAATACACTGTTATCAATAGAGCCAATGATAAGAATCACATGATTATTTCAGTAGATGAAGAAATAGCTTTTGATAAAATCCAAGACTCATTCATGGTAAGACCCTTATGGAAAGTTGGAATAGGTGGTGTTTACCTCAATCTGATTGAAGCCACCTATGACAAACCAACATTCAGAATCATATTAAATGATCAAAAACTGAAAGCTTTCACTCTAAAATGAGGAACAAGACAAGGCTGTCCACTATCAAAACTCCTATTCAATATAGTGCTAGAAATATTAGCCAGAGCAATTAGACAAGAGAGAGAAATGAAAAGAATAAGACTAGGAAATGAAGAAGCAAATAAATTATCATTCTTTGCAGGTGACATCATACTGTATGTAGAAGACCCCCAAAACTCCATTTAAGGACTTACAGATGTAATAACCAAATTCAGTAATGTAGCTGGATACAAAGTCAATACTCAAAAATCAATAGCATTCCTCTACACAAACAACAAACTCACTGAGAGAAAAATAGAAGAAACCACACCCTTTACAATAGCATCCAAATAAATGAAATACTTAGGAATCAATCTAATAAATGAAGTAAAAGATCTATACAGTGAAAATTAGAGTACTCTGAAAAAAGAAATTGAAGAGGATCTCAGAAAACGGAAAGACATTTCTTGTTCATCGATAGGAAAAACAAACACTGTGAAAATGGTCATTCTCCCAAAATTGTTATTGAAATTTAATGCAATTACAATCAAAACATCACTTGTGTATCTCACAGAGTTAGAGAAATCATCCCTAAAATTCAT
>RJWM01038232.1:0-16876 GCA_004363535.1 Dasyprocta punctata | reverse complement strand
TGAATCATTGCTTGTTAGAATGGTTGATATCATCTGAATTAATAGTTGAATCCCCAGTGCCTTAATGATTCATCTTTTTAGGCATGACATGTCCAAGTCCTTTTAGGAAGAGTGTTTGGATCTGTGCGGCCTCTGAGCAGTGTGTCTTTAGGCAGTGATATCCAGGATGGCTTACCAGGAGTACTGACTTGTAAGCTCTTGGGCTTGGAAGGCAGCCTAATTTAGTTGATTGTGGGTAAAGCGTAAGTGATGTATCCTAATCAGGTCTGACTCATCAAATTTGCTTGCCATGGTTATGTTCATTTAGCATGTTTCCATGTAGAAAATTGGTATTTGGGAGTAAGCACGCTCACAAAAACCTGTACAACTGCAGTGAATGTGGTCTTGAGGCCACTCTGATGATGCTTCTTACAATTCATGTGAAATGCATACTGCAGGACAAAGCAAGCATCTGACAGTTTGGAGGGTGGTTCTGTAGGACTAGGAATCCACAGTGAATTAAAGTCTAGATCCAGTCATTTTTCCAGGGGAGGGGAGGAGGGAGAAGTAGCAAATCAGACATGCCCACAGCATTTCAGAGGTAGCAGCAATGAACCCAGGAAGCTGTTGCCAGCCTGTGCATTGTGAGGAAGGCAGCAATAGGCAAGCAGCAGCCGGAGCCGTGTGTTCTCAGAAGCAGTCAACAGCAGCAGGGCTGGGCTGCCTCTTCTCAGAAGCTCAATATTGCAGGATTTGGAGATGTGAGACTCTTTGATGTTTGAAAATCTCCTGACTTGAGCATCGCTACTGCAAAAGTGTTGCTAAGAAAATTTGATGATGTGGCCAGCCATAATTCTGTGTTAGCAAGAGTTACTTCAGAAAAAGAAAAGCTACTTTTTGGACATTTTTACCAATAGACAATCCACCTGCCACCCCCTGGAAAAGAAGAGTTCAGATTACCTAGGTGAGGGAAGAAAATATAAACAGAGAGAACAAAGTTTTGGGTGCCTGCAGGAATCCTGGAATTTGTACAAACTCCCAAGGAGGCAGAAGCTAAGTGTTGATCAGCCCATGCCACTTACCAGGGAGTGCAAGGTGGGATGCAATGGACAGTGGCCGTGATGAGGACACAGTGCAGCTTGGAGAAGCCACATGCTGACTGCGTTCTGCCCCCTCTTCATGCAGTGCTGCGGGCTGGTACATCACCGGTGAGTACAGGTGTCCTATGTAAGTTTTGGCTGCTCTGGAATTGTGGCTGGGAGCTGAGAATACTGTTTCTGTCTGTCTGGTGCATGTTGCTTCTTTCTGATGTTTTCATCTCTGTGCTGAACCAATCAATCAGTTACCTGTACCACGAGTTTTCCAGGCAGCCAAGGTGTCTAAGATTTAAAGATATTCCCAGAGATGTTTTTGTATCATTTTTTTTTTGGGTTGTTACTTTAATCAGGTTGGAAATAACTTCACCAGGCATCAATTTGGGAGGTCTGTTGTCTCAGGTATCTGAATCAGTTCAAACCAGTTGATATGCTTTTACCTAGAGTAGCCTGGTTTGGTATTTAAATTATGGCATGGGAAAAAATTGTTTTCTTGTGAAGATAAATACTACAGAGTTTGTCAAATTAAAGATAGTCACAGAGGCTTATGTTAAATCCTGGTTTTGGACAGCTTCAGAATACTAGTAGATGGTAATTGTTTGATGGATGACACAGCTTTTGCAGTAATGCCAGCATTTACAATAGCTTTACCATCCTGTGACTATTGCTGTAAAATAGTCCTTTATTTCATGGACTTGCTGTGTTTTGCAAAATGGCTGTCTGAGTATTAAATTCTACTAGGCTGGCTGACACACATCATGAAGTGTCGCTACTTAAGGTGATTAGATGCTAATTGAAATACGCTGTTCAGTGTACCAGCCACTGGGCTCCAAAGCAGCTCTGGCTTTATTTTCATACTCCTTTAGCGTGGAGCCTCTTTATTCTCCGAGAGTGATATGAAAGGGCACAGGAAGTTTATGTAGGCTGGCCAGACTGCAGTGCTGAATTGCTAAAACACTGATTTGAGATTCCTGGCTGCAAAACAAATAGAAAATTGACAAAGAGAGCTAATCAGTTTTCAAGGGTGTAATGTAAAGAAACCCATGGCCTTGGAAAACTGGTCAACTGAAGACAGATATGCGAGACTTCCGGGACAAACAAGGTCAAGATCTGATGTGATCTAAATAATAAAGTTGGAGACCAGGCATGGGAAGATGGGAAAGAAATAATTATGTGCCTATTAGGTGTTAAGGATATAATTTTATTAAGTAATTAAAAACCTTAAAGGCTCCTTTAAAGATCTTTTTTTTTCATCGCCTTTATATATTTGATGGCATTTGTATTTTGAATGCAACAGTTGACAATTAGGAGTAAATGTAGTAGTGAGATAGACAGCCAAGATTTTTAGAGACGACATCTGCAGGGATAGATGGGGTTTTTTCCAGTAGAAAAATTAATTGCTTTTTAAATAAGATTTGGAAATAAGTGCTACAAACTTTTTAGTGTTGAAATTATCCACAGAAAGAAAATATTAAATTAAAAATAGCTTGAAATTAAAATCCATATTTTATGGGATAATGAAGACTAAGAATGCTGTAGCTTTATGTTATTGTTGTTTATTCTTGTGTAGTGAATTAGGAGAAATCCATGACTGTGTATAATTCTTGTATAAGGATTTCTGAAAATAAGGCTCAAAGCAATCATTTATACCTTTATTTTTGTCCTTTTTGTGGATAAATAGAAAGGACAGACAGCTTTAATCTGTATTTTTTGGAGTCATGATTGAAAAGTATAGAGATTTATTTCATCTACTTATTCTCAAAACCTTTTGTACCTTGTACTTTTGTTAAGGAACCACAAAATGTATAGCACAAATGTATTTTAAAGAGAAAAGAAATTCATGTACTTCAAGCACTAGATATAAATTGTCCTTTATTTTAGAACATCATGTTTTAGGAGCTTTCCCAGTATCCACCTGCTGCTGTCTCATCCTGTCTTCTTTGGCAGTTTAATATATGAATTTCAGCTTGCTTTACAGATGACCAACTCAGACTTTGAGGTATGTAAAATCCAAAGCACACTCCTTTTCCTTGGAGAAAAAGAGCCCACTATGTACATGCTCATGGATGAGACCAAATTTGCCCCCTAAGCTGATGGAGCTTAGGCTACCCATTGAGTAAGCAGGTGGACAGCAGGACAGAGGGGTGGCCAAGCCCCATTGTGAACTGAGTTGCCATCCTGGTAGGCAGGACCTTGTCACACCAGATGGACCATCTCACTATCTGTCCTTCCTCAAATCCATTGTCACTTCTACAAGATGGCAACTCAAATCATACCAGTCCAACATCCATATGACACATAGGTTATATATTAGATATAATTATATATAGGCAATATAAAACACATCACATTATAAATATAAATCAGATGGCACACACATACAGTAGTACCTTAGTTCATGATTGTTTCCATGATTCTTGTTGCAAACCGAATTGGGCAAGAACTGAATTAAATTCAATGGTTTGGTTAAATCTTATGGTGAAATTGCTTCCATTCTCATCCCATTTGATTGACTGCCAGAATCAGGGAAAGAATTAAGTTCGTGAGCTGAGGTACCGCTTACACTGAAGCACTGGATAACTACATTTCACTCTATGAGGAACCACATGTATAGCAGGGTTCCACAATGCCTGCTGATGTAGTTGCCTTAGCTGGGAGGGGTTCACTCGGTGGTGTTTGCACAGTGATAAATTTGCCTAGTGATAAATTTCTCAGAGAGTTTCCCACTAAAATTGCAAGACTCTGTGTGTGTGTGTGTGTGTGTGTCTGTGTGTCTGTGTCTGTGTCAATCCTCCACTACTTCTTTTACTTTTTTTTTAATGTGAAAGCTTGCTTAAAGATTCCTCCTACTCTACCATTGTCTTTCAGAAAAAAATTTTTTTGACAGTTATGTGAGTTTCAAAAAAAAAAGCTATATGCACATGCCATGGTTCTTTATTTCCAAGTTTTTACCTTTTGGAGGTGTCCCTTTTATTAGAATCTGTTTCCTTGCCCGTTGAATGCTGCCTTCATGTTGAAAAACTATCCTATGAACAGTGGACCCTGCCAGTGGGCTAGAACTCTTCTCTTTCTCCACCTGACTTCACGTAGAAGCTTCTCTTTTGGACATTATTATTTATTTTTGAGATCTAGTGTTCATGATTTTGTTTATCCTCAATAATAATTATTTTGGAACCCAGATTTGTGGCTTAGCAATTATTCCTGGGGCTGGCAGTGTAACTTAGTGGTAGAGCACTTGCCTAGCATTTGTGAGGCCCTGGATTCAGTCTAAGGGAACATGGAACTGAGAAGGGAGGGTGGTGGGAATAAGACAATAATAATAATAATAATTTCTGTGTTTGCCTAAGTTGTCTTGCTATTTTACTGACGTGAAAATTTATCATCTGAATAAACATTCTTAAATTGGAAAGGATAAATAAGTTGTGGAAAGCTCTGTGTGCATTTTGGTAAAAAATTTCTGAAGTAGTGATATTTGCATGCAGCTACATACAATTGCAGGCAATCTATACACTTTGTGCAAAACTTTTTAGTTGAAGGACTACTGACCCTGCATGATTCTGGGTTCCATATCTGTGGGCTCAACTAACTGCAGCTCAAAAATATTTGGGGAAATTTTCATCAGTATAAAAGGTGCACAGATTCTTTTCTTGTCATACACAGCACTTACTTTATACTAGGTATTAAATCATCTAGAGATAATTTTAAAGCAAATGAAAGGATGTGTATAAGTTATATGCAAATAGTATGCATATAAGGAACTTAAGCATTTTTTAGTTTCAGTATCTGATATGGTTTTCAAACCCATCTGCATCAGATAACAAGTATATGGGTTTGATCCTGTGTCCTCCACCTCCACCCCAAGGCCTTATGTAATCTGGACAGGGCTGAGTCTGGCGTTTGTGATTGGTTTGTTGTCTAGTGCTGGGATTGACAATGTAAGTGCTGCACCTGCCCAGGGGTGGAGCCAACTTACAGTGTAAGGGCAAGAGGAAGGGGTCTTCCTCTTTCTCGCCAGTTCACCTTGCTGTTTGGCAACTGCCATAAATGGCTTCCCTGCCATGCCATGCTGCCTTGGAGCCAGCTGAGTATGGACTGAAATCCCCAAGAACTGTAAGAAATAAACCTTTACTTTCCTAATTTTGGGCATCAGGTATTTTGTCTCAACAGCAAGTGAAAAGTAACTAAGACACCAAGGGACAGCTACATGGATTGAATATCCCTTATCTGAAGTGCTTGGAATCAGAAGTGTTTCAGATTCTTGAGGTTTTGGAATTCTGGAATATTTTCATAGATTTATTTTTTCTAGTTCAGCATTCCTAATCTCAAAATCTAAAATCTGAAATCCTTCAAAATACAAACCAGGGATAGGGAGAACAATGACTGCAGCACCAAACAAACCCAGTCTGGGAACTGGCACCATGTGTGGGCCTCCAGCAGACTGAGAACATCCAGACCCCAGCCCTTTCCTGCACAAGGGCTGGCAGATAAGAAGTACCATCACTACCACCACCACCCCTCCATGTGACTGGCTTATCTGGAGAAACACAGGCTGTGATGACAGCTATTAAGGTGAAATGCTGTTGGAGCCTGTGGTGCTTTGGCATTTCACTAACATTACAGGTCTAGTACCAGTGGTCTGATCATAGGTTCAGAGGATGTTGCTAAGCAGTGTGTCATCTAGGAGGGATCTCCTTCTGAAGGTTGCAACCATTGTTGATTTCCTATGATCTTGTTTTGAGGTCCTATGTTGTTTCCACTGTTTTGTTGGGTTGGGTTTTATTCTCTTTTGTTTTGTTTGATTATGTTAAATACCATGGCAGGAGAAGCTATTTCAAGAATAGCAAGATACATTATGTTAGCAATTTTGGATCTATTGTTGGCTTGTTTTGAAGTTCTTTATATTTATTGTTTTGTTTTTATAGCTTCTATTCTGTTCTGTTCTGTTTGATTTATACTATGTCCAAAGTATTCTGCAGCTATTTTGAAGACATCAAGGGGCATTATGGTAACTACTGTTGATTTCATAGTGTTTTGAGGTCCTGTATCTCTTACACTGGTTTGTTTTGATTGCTTTTATTCTGTTATATACTCTTTAGAATAAAAAAATGCAAAACTTTTTGTATAAAAGTTTAGGGATGTCCGACACACATGTGGCACAGTGAGTGCCAAGAAGGTAGTGTTCTGCTGTAGGCAGGTTCACAAAGTGGGTGCTCCTGTGTGCCCATCACCCAAATCAAGACACCAAGCCTGGTCAGCCCTCTTAGTCTTCTCGCATTTCCGTGTCCTCCTTGCTGCCCTAGAGCACCCATGGGTCTGACTGGAAAATTCATTGATTTGTTTTTTTCCTATTCTGAATTTCATACAGATGGACTCATGCAGAATATACTGTTTTGGACCACCTTAGGTCACTCATTCTTTTAAGATGGATCTGTGTGCTTGCATGTATTTACAGTGATAACTCTCTGATTTTCATGGCTGTATAGTGTTCTACTATATGATTTATCGGATCTGCTGTGGATGGACATTTGGGTAGATTCTAGTGTAGAACATAAATATAGTGATTTTAATTATCTGATCTGTTAATCTACTATCTACTGATTTTAATTATCTGGCATACAGATCTACTGCTATCAGATCTAATGATTTACTGTTGATAGGGATTTGGATAAATAAATAGGAATAGTGCTGCTGTAAACAATTGCAGTGTGTCCATTTTTATGTATGGGTTTGTAGGATATGAATCTAGGAACGGGACTGCCAAATTATAGAGTGCCACATTGGATTTAAGTAGCTGGTAAACAACTTTGCAAAATATTCACTTCGCATTCCTACCAGCAGTGCATCACCTGGATTTGGTATTACATTTTGCCTTTTAGCCAATTTGACGAGTGTGTAGCAGTCTCTCATGGTGTTACTTTGCATTGCCTTGGTGACTAAGGATGTTATACATGTCTTTATTGACCATTTGTCCAGCCTTCTTTTCAAAGTACTTGTAAAGTCTCTTTGTTTTCTATTTGTTTATCTGTCTTTTAAGGCAATTTTAACTGACAAGGGGTAAAGCAACTGGCCATTAGCATAGTAAAGTGGCTGAAGATTGATATATAGAAAACCATGATTAGATTTTCTTTTTTTCTTTTTGTCTTTTTGAGACAGGGTCTCACTATGCAGTTCAGCCTGGTCTAGAGTTCACTTTATAGCCCACACTGGTCTCAAACTTGCAACGGTCCTCCTGCCTCAGCCTCCCGAGTACTGGGATTACAGGCATGCACCATTACACCTGCCATAGTTAGAATATTAACTGAAAAGTGATCTGATATTATCATTTATTTATCTTGTGATAGTGGGGAGTTCTTTTCTCTGAGTCTAATTATTATCCTGTATAAACAGAACAATGGTAAAATGTTGAAGGTTTATTTTGAGAGCTAAAATGAAATACTGCTGGTCCAGCACCGAATATTGCCTGAGACACAATTGTTTTTCAAAAACTGGTAACAACTGCAAAATGAAACCACGAGGCAGAGGAATGATAATCTGAAGAGTAGCAGGGATACAAGAAAGGGAAATAAATGGTAGATAATTGCTTGATGTGGTTGCTGCCTGTGTTAGTTGCTTGGTACCTACCATTCTTAGAACAGTTTGACAAGAGAGTTAGTGGAGAGAAACCTAATTCATGCATTACTAGTCTCGTATATGATCATGCTTCCCCGTATTTGATAACTTTTGAACTTTTAGAGTACTTAAATGTACTATCTCCAAATGCTACTTTTGTGCACATAGCGTAAGTTAAACAATTTAGTACTCTAGTTAAATTCTGATTAGTATAATTGCCTTATGCATACTCACAGTCTATCAAAGTTTTCATAATTGCTTATGCACACTATTTTATTTGACATTAAAGCAACCTATCAGCATGTTACGGAAGAGAAATCAATTGTGTTAACAAAGGTCACAGAGTCTGGTTGTAGTCAACCTGAAATTCAACCCAAAATGTATTCTTGTTCAAGTACAGAGCGTCGTTCATCTTTTTGCAATGTATTTCTAAGTTGAAATAATTATATTATAATTAAATTTAATTATCATGTAAATCATGTAGTGCTTCTGAGTAGAAAAATCAATTATCATTGGACTTGAGGGTGATGAAGTGCCAGTTAATAAAGATTTCTAGTAGGCAGAATCATAGGTAATACATGTTTTTGAATTATAATTTTTCACCATAGTTCATGCTTTCCCCCAATCATCATAATTTTTAGATTTAAAGTGTGTATAGTATGCTTTAAATAGTTAAGTAATTGGAATTTTCCAGAAATATCTTAAGATGTCCTTAAAAAGAATTGACTTTTAATGTTTGTGGGTTTTTTTTAAGCCAGATTCATATAGGAGAGGTTGCCAATTTTTCAGATTTGGGACTGCATGTTGAGTTTTTAATAGCTTTTAACTTTGACTATATTAAAAATTTTATTTTAACTCTTCAGAATTTTAAGGTAACATTGAGATCCTAACTTATTGCCTGTCTGCCTGCCCACCCACCTGCCTCTCTGCCTGCTTGTGTCTTCTCTCTCTCTCTTTCTTTCTTTCTTTCTGTCTTATTAGCCCTTATCTCTTCAGTTCACAAAATCCTTAAGAAGACATATTACTACCTTAAAGCAGTGCTTCTCAACTTCAGATATATCCAACCTGAGTATTAGTATTTTACCATAGACATGCTGCTTAATGATTCGAGTTTTTCAGAGCTTTGAATTTTGCTTCCATTAGTTTTCCCATATAACGATCTTTTCTTAGTGGAGAATGAGATAGATGAACATTCCCATGAACACTAAGGTGGGGATAGAGGGAAAGGAAATTAAATCAGTGCCTGGCAGCCTCTGGGCAGGTGTAGAGAATGAGCTTGTCGGTGAATTTTCAGGAACTTAGAACCCTCCAGTTGCCCTAACACCCACTCATCATGTCCCTAGTCCTCAACCTTTGCTGCTCCTTTCCTGAGGGAGGCAGTTGCTTATGGGAAGGACAAGAGACTCTGGGCAAGGCTCTAAGCTTCACCCAGTGGGGATACGTGGGCAGGCTACTCCATTACTCTGTGTCTTGACTTTCTTTTCTGAGAAATGAGGACCCTCAATAGAACCTTACTCATAGGTTTTCTGTGAATAATATAATAATGCCCCAAGTATGAACTACTTTAATTGTTACCCACCCACTTCTGCATCTGAGCACCCCTCCTCTTGTGCTAACAGCAGTCACTTTAAGAAGCATGCACTCATTGCTGTAAAGGGAGCTTTCATAAATTTATTAAATTATGCAGAGCTGCAGACGTCCTCATCTCTGTTTCTCTATGTAGCAATTACTGACCACATGTTCTTTGCCCAGGGCTCTTTAAAAGTGGGAAATATAAAGAGAATTACATCCCTCATCTCTGTGCTCAGAAGAGCCTAGGCTAGTGGTACACTGCTTTGAGGTAAGAATGTGTCTTAAGGACTCGGTTAACTCCTAGAGAAATAAGGGTTTACGGAGCATTGCAAGATGTTTACTGTAGCAGAATTATCTAACAACAGGAGAAAATAAATACACCATCTATATTGGGGAATACCATGCAGACATAAAAAGTTGTTCAGAAGCTAGATTTGTATAGACTACTATAGAAAATGTATGCTCTGAAAATGTTTTATAAAAATTAAGGCACAGAACAATGTATGTAGATGACCATATTTTCTCATGTGTTTATGTCTCTACCAGTCTTTGTATAAGATGAACTAGAAGGCTACCAATATGTAGACAGCTCACACAAATGAAATTATAGAGATAGGTAGAATTTTTCTTTTTACATCGTTAGACATTTTATAATAAGATGCCTCTATTTTTTGTAATTTTATTTTTGTAATTAATATTTAATATGATAATTGCCTTACAATTATATTATCCCTCACCTTTTTCCAGAAAGGCTTATAAAATATAAAAATACACATAAAATTATCATATACAAATTTTGTATTAAAACTCATATATTTATGTATACTATATATTATGTATAGAATTTTATATTTATAAATAAGATGAATATCTTAGTACATTAGAAAACACTCAATCTGAAGTGTTTTCTCCATAAATGAAGAAACCTATTGATTAAAAAATAGGCACATATTCTTCCAATACTTCGGAGTAAAGAAGGGCATGGTCTGCCTGACTGGGAGTGTTCGTCATATGCATAGGTGTTCGAAAGATCAGGGTCAGGTCTTTTGCTCTGCATGCTAAGAACCTCTCCCATGAAGGGGGACCAACCCCGTTGAGTGTGTTTGTACCCTGATACACCCTTGTTATTAGCCATTTCCAAAGTTCATAAAGAGTAGAAGGAGCACGTGAGATACAAGCAAATGAGTGCACATCATCTTGAAATATCTTTTCATTAATTGATAGCTGAACAAGTTATGTTGCTTCACACAATACGTACGTGAGTTAAGATAGTCAAATAGTCTTGTCTTTTGGCTGTGGACCCATCCCACTCTCTTAAAAGACTTTCCTTCATTTCTGTGATGCCACATCCACGTGATTCCATAGTTTTCTGGCTATTTCTTCTTTTTGTTTGATATCTTCATCTCCCTGTCTGTATCGGTTTTCCTTCATGTGCTCACAGGTGTGCCGGCAACTCTAGAGAAGCTGCTGAATGCCGACACGTATTGGAGGAATGCCTAGAAGAAGAAAAACCTGGAAAACGGAGACTTAAGAAAACTGGCCAGAGAAATTGAAGTGAAACGATTCTGTGTATATATGGATGGCTAATAGACCTATGTACTGAACTCTAATGTCCCAAGTTTCAGACCCGTGTAACCATCCAAAAGTTCCCGGACAGCTGTGTGGACATTTCACAGGCACAGCACACACAGGCTGAACTCACCTCTCTTAGTTCTCCTGCTTCCCACTTCTGCTACCACTATCTGTGACCACTGACACTTAAATAGCATTGTTGTGTTCCCACTTTTCCAAGCCACAAACTTAATCATTGTCATTCCCTTTACCTTCAGATTTGATCAAGGTGGGACAGAGCTCTGGGATCCATTCTCGTCTCTCCATCCCATCTGTTTCAACACTAGCGAACCCTGGTGCAGGCCCTTGCTATTTCCCTCTGCAATTACCATGTGTTCTTATCATATTCTTCACTCTCCAGCAATCCCTTCCGCATATTCCAGCTGACATTATGATTTTTCTGAAATGCAATCATGTTAGGCCTCTACTTAAAACCCTCAGTTGATTTGCATTTTCTGAGAATGTAAGCACACTCTGACCAACACATGACAAGACCCTTCTTGATCGAGCCCCTGTGAGTCGCATCAGCCTTAACTTCTAGCACTTTTATACACTGAAGTCCCAATGGCACTGAAAATCATGCAATTTCCCAGTACTCTGGGCGCACTTTGGCCCCTGCACCTCAACTGATGCTGTTGTCCAGATTTGGTTATGTGTCTTTGCTTGTTAAAGAGCACTTGCTACATCTTATCATAATTACTCCTTCAGTTATCTGCATTGTCTGTTTCTGTTTCTGCTTTAGTTGTTGTTATTGTTGTTGCAGCATCCCTGCTGCCCAACAAGAATACCTGGCCTCTGATAATAGTCTCAAGAATCTTTACTGAGTAAATATAAAACTAATGCTGAAGAAACACTATCAAATTCTTATTTTTCCACAACCACCCTTCTATTTACATTTGCCATTATAGCATGAAATTTTCATTTAATATGTGTAAGATTCATTATATCTTTTTTGTTATGAATAACAAACACACATACACATATACATAAAGTTATGTGACTGTATAAAGTTAGGTTTCTTGATCATGTCAGTATATATAAAGTAGGAGAGAAATTTTGTTGCTAGATATTGAAACTATGTAATCAATTTGCTCTCTTGGCCTTTTTCACTGTATAGATTATAGCCTGAATATTTCATTTTTTGCAGTGCTGGAGATGGAACCTAGTGCAGGGTATGGAGTGTTGCAGGCAGTTGCTCTAGGACTAATCTACATCCCAAGGGCCCCTACATGTCTTTTAACTATTTAATGAAAGAAACAATCTGCCTTTAATCCCAGCACCCAGGAGGCTGAGGCAGGAGGATCGTTGTGAGTTTGTGAACAGCCTGGGCTACAAAGTGAGTTCAAGGCCATCCTGAACTGCATAGTGAAACCCTGTCTCAACAAATAGGGCCGGGAATTTAGCTCAGTGGTGTAAGCACCTGCCTGGCAAGTCCGAGGTTGTGAGTTCAATCCCCAGTACAAAAAAAAAAAAAAAAAGGAAAGAAACAATCTACTTTTCCATAATAAGGAGCCACTCAAGAGCAGAAGCATTCTTCTAATCTGAATGATGAATTCACCAAAACCCACAAACTAACTTTATTTAAAAATGGAGGTTACAAAGTACATGAATACATTTAAAAACATGAACCATATTTTGAAATATCTTTCATCAGAGCTACTTAAAAATAAAAGCAACACAAGAGTATTTGTATGGAGCTTTGAGTTAACAGCTGTATGTATTAGAAGTTGCCCTACCATTTTGACCACATAATACAAGTAGCAGCTTCAACTTTAGGAGACTTTTCATTCAAATTCCCTTCCCCTTCCCTGCCCCACATGCAAGTCTAAACCCAGGCAGGTAGCAGCCCTTTGTGTTGCTGGTTTTGGAGCCTTCAATTGCTTGCTGGTTGACCTTTCTGTTGAATAGACCGGAGACAGTAGGAGGTCAGAAAAGTGGAGTTTTCAAAGCGTCTACTAGAAAGATCTGGAATCTTTCTCTTGACCTCTCCCTCAAGGTTACATGCCCTTATATTAATAATTATTCTTCAAGGCTTTATAGAGGGTAGATAAAGTTATTTAGTGGTACATGATGGAAATCACTTCTTTTTGATGTAAAATGTGAAGTTCACTGGAGATTTATAGCAGTTTCTCATTTTATGTTTCAAAAGCACCAGAGTTAAAATTCCTAACGTTGTTTGAAAATAAATAAATAAAAGGCAAATCCCTAGGAACTAGTCCAGACCCATAGGATGAAAATCTCAAAGATGGCTCCTGATAATTTCATTTTGATAATCTCTCAGTGTGGTTTTCATGTACATTATTGCTGGAGAATCCCGTCAACAGAGCTGAGCAAATCAGGAAATATGGAAAGGGATCAGGGCAGCTCTGAAAATTTGAGTGTCAGGAATTGTGGCTGGGATCTTTGCAATCCTTCCTTTGAAGCTAGTGGGCTCAGCTCAACTTATGTCAAATTACTCAACATTCACATTTCTAGGAGCCAGGAACAGAGTAGCCCAACTTTATTTCCCCAGGCCAGCCAAGGAAGGGCCCCTTAATGGCCTCTCTCACCAGCCTGCCCACCATGGAGGCAGAGAATTTCCCAAAGGAAAATCCAGCCATTCTTTCCAGAAAAAAAAGCAAATGGATCCCAGACTGACTCACTGCTATTTTTTGCATACACATAGAGTTTGTAATTTTAAAAAAATGCTTTCCAGTAAAACTAGTGCCTAGAGTAGGGACTCAATAAATCTTGGAGTTGATTTAAGTAGCAACAATAATGATTTTATTCAAATATTCTGCCTGTATTGGCAGTTTGTTGAATGGCAATGTTTAATTACATTAAAAGTTTACAGAATTGGTTAAGCAACACTTTGAAGAGCCTATTGATAAAAGAACAAAAATGGCATATGTTTCTTTATTCCTTCCAAAGTACAACTTTTGTTGCTACATACAGTTTATACTATTCACTTCTCCTTGTTGGAAATGTGTCTGAGCAGACAAAGCTCTAGAGAATGTCTGGAAGGAAAGATAAAAGTGAGTTTTCTAATATACAGAAAAGTCTCACTTTTTGGGAGTGGTGTCCTCACCTTCAACAGTAAAATCATTATAGGTGCCTTAGGAAAAAATAGGATCTCCTGTGTACAGTGGTATGTGATGGGCTATACTCCAAAGACTCTTGGCCACTTTTCTTAGATCTAGATTAATCTGGTTCAAACATTCAATCTGGCCACTTACTTTAATAAAACTGAGTCTCAATCTTAGAAGAAATAGAAGATACTGAAGGTACCTGAAGCAGAAATGGTTAAGGAGGATATTTTATAAACTGTTTCAAAATATGTCTATTGGCATCTATCAGAATCATTTTTATCCTGAAAGAGCACTGAAAATTCTTTTTAAAAACTGATGTAATAACTTGCAAGTTTTCTCCAGCCAACTGTATTCCTGTACTTCAGACCTAGTAAGGTAGCTGTGTTCATCAGCTTTTCATCACTGTGACAAGATACCTTATTTAAATAATTTAAAAGGAAGGAAAGTTTCTTTCAGTACAAGGTTTCAAAGGTTTCAGTCCATGGTCAAATAGCGCAGCTTTATGCCTGTGGTTAAGCAGAAACATCATGGCAGAAGGGCATGAAGTAGAGGAAAGATGGTCACCTTGTGGCAGCCAGGAAGCAGAGAATGAGAGAGCAAGAGCCAGGGAAGAGGCTAGGGACAAGACAGAATCCCCCAGGTCACGCTTCCATGACCCATTCCTTTGAGTAAGTCCCAAATTTTAAATCTTTACCATCGCTCAATAAAGCCACCAAATTATCAATCCATCAGTGGTTCAATTCATTCATGAAATTAGCAGACTCATGAGCTAATCACTGTCCCAAAGCCCCATCTCTGAACACATGAGCATTTTGAGGTTCATTTTAGACCTAAACCATAACAGCAGCAATACAGATATGTCCTAGACTTTATAATCTTAAGTGCTCTACAGTTAGCCTATGAATTTTTGTCTGACTGAAGACAAATAGAGAGAAGGGTAAGAACTGTATCATGTTATGACCTGTCCTTTTTTAGGCTCATAAATTTTTAAAAGAGAAATCTATGTCTTTTTTTTCTCAGACCTCCAATTATGGTTTTAAAAGTTTATTAAAGAACTCTTTGCACCAGCCAAGTAACTAATTTCATAGATTTTTCACTTCTGAACCACAATTATAATGTGCTCATTACCATTAAAAAATCATAGATTTTTTTATTTCTGCAGACCAGGCAGCATTGAAAATTTTGAAATGAATCTCCATCACTGTGGCAGGGTACTTTTCTGATTTTTTTCATCCTTTTTGTTGGTATGATTTATTTCACTGTTTTTCCCCCATCAAACTTAACTTTAGAGTCTTGATTGACAGTACAATCAGATCTAAGAACATGCTTTCAAAAGATCCTGATTTGGGTTCTGTTCACCGTGTTGGTCCATGAAAAGCAAGATGACAAGCTGACACTTGCTTGGGTCAGATATAAGGAGAGATTTCCTATGTAAGCACAGTACTAGCTTCCAGAACTCCTTCCCTAACATTATCCTGGGAGTGCCAACACGCCTTCATCAGGGGAAAAAGTCAGCTTTATAATAAAGGAAAAGATACAAGAGGCTGCCCACGCAGATGTTTTTAAGTATTAGCATTAAGGAGTTGATGGAAGAGTATGTCCAGAGTATTATTCTCACAGTAAATGAATTCACCCACACACACACACACACACATACTAAATAAAGTCTGTATTGTCCCATGCAACTCATCATGGTTTTAACATTTTCTTCATTTTATATAATGGGTCTACTTTCATTAAATAGATTAACACAGTATGTGTTTGGTGAATGGTTTCTAAATGACTATTCAGACCAATGGAACCCAAGATTTTAAATTTCAGAGTAAAGCTTTATCACCCATTTTTATTACCAGTATAAACTGATTTTTCTGATTTCAAAATATGTGACTTAATTGCAACCAGAATGGCAAGGCTTTGTTCAGGTTAAGTGAGGAACTTGCAATTCAACTTTTCTTTGTTCTTTGCTAGACTTTCATAAATTTCAGCAAACAAAAGTATTAAAATATATTTTATAGTGACCTCAAAGGATGAGAAAATACAGAACATCTAATGTACCAGCCATGGTTTTCAGCTTCATGTAACAGAAAAATTAGAACTGTTGTAAACTTTGGGCAAAAAGAAGTGATCTTAGGCAATTTCCCAGTAAACTAAGCTAACAAACAAAAAATGGAACCATTGTAAGCAATATAAAGAAGTGAATAATTCTGCCAATCTTGTTGGAAATATTAATCCTGTAGCTACTTGCCTATAGTCTTTGGCTATGTCAGTCTGCCTAGTTCATTTGGTAGCTACTGACAAATGGCAGTGATGTGAACTACACCCCCAACACCCCCCAACAGGCAACCAGTGCAGATATGACTTTGACAAGGGTTAGTACTTTGGCTTAGGAATTTGAATGAGGAATTCACAGAATCATGGAGGGAGCAGGAGCTGAAAGATGACCATGTGTGAGAGTAGAGGTGAGAAGAGTATGGTAAACTCATGTTAGAGTAAAATTACTGTGCGGAAGTGGAAACTATGTGAGAAGTCAGATTTATCCTAATGCCCAGATTGCAGAAAGCAGAGCTTGAAGGAAACGTAGTTATAAAGATGACAGTCTTTCTAGATAGCAAGTTGTGGTAATGGCAGAGCAGGCAAGTGAAGATCAAAAACAATTCCTGGCCTTTCTGAAAGCAACAGCCCAGCATTTCTGAATTTGCACAAATAAATGGTCTTTAAATAAGGCCATTTCACTGGTGAGGTTTTCAGAGATCACTGTTCTTTTCAACCAAATTGCCCAACTTTAATAAAACAAGGGGAAAAAATGACAATCAATTGAAGAGACAAGGGAACACTAAATATTAACATAAATTTAAAAGACGACTTGATAAATCAACATAAGGTTGAGATGAAAAACATGTACAGAGGTTCATTAAATAAGAACAATTAAAGTGTTTTATCTAA
>RJWM01038231.1:0-16702 GCA_004363535.1 Dasyprocta punctata | reverse complement strand
GATGAAACTATGCCTGACATGTTTAGTATCCAGTAAAACACAGCCATTGGCCAAAGCACTGTTTTGAATGACATCACAGTTGTTGCATAACTTGTCAACAACATCTACTCTGCCTTTTGTTTTGTTGTAAAATGTGACCATTTCTGCCTTCATTTGTGTTGAGGATTCACTATCAATCTTTGTTTCTTTGTTTTTTTTTTTTTTCAGTCAGCGTGTTACTATGCACTCCAGGCTGATTGGGAGCTCACAGGATCCTCCTACCTCAGCCTCCTGAGTGCTAGGATCGCAGACCTGTGTCACCACACCTGGACTCACTATCAACCTTATCATCATGGTT
This sequence comes from Dasyprocta punctata, assembly GCA_004363535.1. Classification (NCBI taxonomy): domain Eukaryota; kingdom Metazoa; phylum Chordata; class Mammalia; order Rodentia; family Dasyproctidae; genus Dasyprocta; species Dasyprocta punctata. Next base: position 16,365 of record RJWM01038231.1, on the reverse strand, counting down.
GTCTTTCCTACTTTTCTCTCATTGCTGGGACAAAATACCCGACACCTAAAACGAAAGAAGGGAAGGTTTATTTAGCTCACAGTTTGTGGACGTTTCAGTCCATAATGTGGTGCCAAGAGCTGGCTCCAAGGCAGGGTGACATGGTGAGATGCAACACTTCAAGGTGACAGAAGACAGCAAAAGCAGTAGGAGCAAAAGGAGAGGAACAAGCCTCTTTTCCTCCCTTATATTGCAAGCAGGCTGTCACCCCTGCCATCCTCCACTACCCACTCCGGGGCAGGTGTAGCACTTGAACCATCTCCCTGCTCATCTCTTGCACAGGATGAGGGTGTTTACAAAGTGAGGACCCTGGCTCCCTGCTGAGTCCTTTAGTTAAACTTCCCACCTTCTCAAGTTGACACAGTGTATCAACCATAACAACCTCCTTGTCAACTTGTCAATCAGACATGTTTCTTTAAAATGGTCTCCAAATACAGAGACATCCTTATTCTTAACATTTCACAACCTGAACATTGTAACACAGGTTTAACAATCTGTAAGTACCAGTATTAAGTCTATCAATATTATATTACATTAGAATCACAACATTTAGCCCTTGGCCCACCAAAGAATCATGCACATCCCTTTATGCAAAAGGCATCTACTCCATCTGCAAGAGTTGCCAAAGTCCTAAGAGTTTCAGCATTGCTGAGAAGTCTAAGTCCCAAGTCTCCTCTGAAATTTAAGGCAAATTCTTATCTGCAAGCCCCTGTACAAATGAAAGCAAAATTAAACACTTCCAACTTTCAATGGCACAAGATGAACATTTTCTCTCTCTCTTTTTTTTTTATATTTTATTAATAATAAAAGACAAGGCAGAAGAGAATCCCCCATTCTTGCTACATTGCCCACTGTAAAGAGATGCTTGGGTTGCTGACCAGAGGCCTGGCCAAATCTACAAAACAAAAGTTGATGTTCCTTGGTTGCTGTCAATCCAGCCAGACCTCCGAAACAGCAGGTTGCTCACGGTGGGGGGGGGGGGGTGCGCCGGTGCCTCTTGGGCCGGGCGGGGGCCCCTCTCGTTCTCCTCTAAGGTCCTGGGCTCAGGACCCTGGAAGGCAGTCCATATTGAGTCCTGATTGGTGCCTGCACCGCTCGGGCAGGGCGGGGGCCCCTCTCGGGGCCATTCTGGTTCTCCTCCAAGATGAACATTTTCATTTCAAAAGTTACAAACAGGAGGATACAAAGTATTGGGACCAAAGCAAGTCCAAAATCCAGCAGGGCAAACATTAAGTCTTGTAGCTCCCTGTGTAGGATCTAAGGCAATCTGTGACAATTTTCCAGTCCCAAAGAGCTTGCATGGCTCCACCCCTATGGCACTTCTGGTGATCACAGCTCCTATGGATTCTCTCTTAGGCCTGCTCTGCTCCCTTCTTGCAGTGTTCCTTAGATGATCCACATTTCTGTCTTTTCCAAACTTCTGGGGTCTCCAATGCATCTTCGGCTTCACCCTCACAGCTTCACATACTGCCTTCTCAGAGGCACACTGCCTGGCCTCCCAGGCCTTCTGAAATTGGGGTGAAAGCCTTCTTAACCCTGAAACTCTTGCACTCTGCATATACCTAAAATCAGCACTGCATGGATGATGCCAAGGTCTGCTGCCAACTGGAGCAGTAGCCAGGCTTTCCTCTCTCTTGGCTGTAAGGGTCAAGTACCTGGATCACTGGGCACTGAATCCAATACTGAGGAACAAATTTTGTATGCTGCCACCATTCTGGAACATAGTGCTCTGTGGCTTTCTCCTCAAAGCAAAGCCTTTCACTTTTGTAGTTTTGAGGCTGCAAAGGGTGGAGACTTGTTTTTTGTGATGCCTTTAGGCCATCTTTTCTATTCTTCCATTCCTTCTAAGCAATCAAGATTTCCTCAGTTCTATCTTGGCAGTCCACAGCTTTACTGGAGCTTCCTTTTTGGTCAAACTCACAACGTTTTAAATCATCCTGTTGGGCTCTTTGTTCTTGATTCACAACATACATCTGGCTAAAACCCCCAACAATAGCCATGCCACAGCCTCAACATTCAACAGCCTTGAAATTTCTTCTGCCAGATTAATTAGTCCACCACCCTTAATCTTTTTTTAAAGTCTATTGTATTCATAGATAAAAAGAAAGTAAGGAGGAGGAGGAGGCTAACCTGAACAATATAGTGAGTTCAAGGCCAGTCTAAACTACACACTAAAACCCTGCCTTAAAAAAAAAGAAAGAAATTGGAAGTCACACACCTGAAATTTCTGAGATGATAGCAAGTGAAGTAAAGAAACAACTTAGGGCTTATGTTGTTTGATTACAGATAGTTAAGTTATATAGAAACATACTGTACAATCCAAAAGGGATTGGGCCTTCAGGGAAGTTAGCACAAAAAAAAAAATACAGACATCAGAATTGTGGTTGCAGGCAAATCTGAAGAGAAGCAAGCCTCAGGATGGAAAAGCCGCAGCAAGGCCTGCAAGCCTCCCTAGAGATAAACAGCAGCTTGAGATTATACCATAATTAGAACCACAGGGTCCTGTGGACCCAGATAGGTATCAGACACACAGGTGGGTGACCAGAGAGAGCACCTAGCCCATACCACGCCCTTCCCCCAAACGCCTTTCTTCTTCCCATGTACCCCTGCTACGTGACTCCTTCCCCTATTGGATCTGTTTTAGCTAAGCCAATATACTTGCAATCCCATGTTGTTCAAGTTCGACCCACGCTGTACCTGCGTTGTAATTTTGCTGTATAAATTACCTCTGACAAAGGGTCTCAGTGGCTGCCCATTCGGGAACCCCTCCTGGAAATACAAGAGCTATTCTTCTGCCCGTGGCCAATAAAACTCACTTTTCCCTTCGTTCACAACTTCATTCCTTGATGCTGTGAGATCACAAACTCTGCACATTGGACATCTAATAGGTCGGGAGATACATTTTTCCTGTAGCAGTCACACAGGGCACTGCTTAGAAGACTTCAATTGCGGTCGTCTTTCTCTGCTGCTGCCTTGAAATGCTCCGTAATTTTGAACACAGGACCCTACATTTCCATTGTGCACTAGGCTCTGCAAATTGTGTAGCAGTCTCCATTACTGAGTTTTTTAGGTCCCTGTGAATTTTCTTGCTCAAGGCCTCTCTGGCCTCCTCCACCTGTGACCACTACAGCCCCTCTTTCTGAACATGCGCTGGGCAGCACCACGGGGCACTTGGCCCATGGCTTTCTAGTGGGAAGACCTGGACTGCATGCAGGCTCTGCTGGTCACCACGGGCTGTCCTGGGCCTGCACAGCTGATGGTGCTTGGTGGGCACTGGAGATAAATCGGTGCACCAGCCGACCAGCCCAGGGAGTCCAGTGGGACCCGCGGGCATGCTGCGACGGACAGGACAGCCAGCTGGGGAGTGGGCGGGCCGCCCACCCCACACTGTGGGTTCCTTGGCCTGGACCTGGTGTTCGCCTGGGTCAGATGGCTGGCAGGTGTGCTCCAGGGAGCCCAGGGCCAGCCGCAGCAGACCCATAGAGTCGCGGCGCGGGGGCAGGGTTCCCGGGTAGCAACCTCAGGCGGCCACGGTGGGGAGGCACGTGAGCACCCACTGCGCTGCCCCGCACACACCCACTCAGGCCCCGGAGCCTGCACCTAAAGGAGGTGCGATCCAGGATAATGAGGCGGCTGGGCGACGCCCGCGCAGCTGGGACCGCCAATGGTAGAGTCCGCTCCCCTCGCGCCGGAGCCGCAGATGGTTTCGTCTGGCTCCGCAAACTGCTCTCCGACTGCACAGCCGTCAGCGGGGGCGGGGCGCGCTCGTGGCCACGCCCCACAACCGAGTCAAGAGGCTGGAAGCCCCGCCTCGGAGGCGGGGCCTGCCGCTCGCGCCGGGGCGCGGCCCGCTGGGCGGGGCCTGGCAGCGGGCACGAGGCGGGGTGTGGGGCCGGCCACCGCCCCGCCCGGCCCCGCCCCCACGCAGGCCACACCCCACGCCCGCCGGCGCGCCGAGCGGGGGCGGGGTCCATCCCTGGCAGGCCCCGCCCCCGCGGTGAATATTGATGCGGCGCGCGTCGGCGTCACCCTCCTCCCATTGAGCGAGGCTGTGTCGCGTGGCCCGGCGTCGGCGTGACGGTTGGACGCGGGCGCGGCACTGCGGGTCCCGATTGCTGCAGCCGCTTGTCAGTGTGATGAAGATTGGCACCCAGGTAAGCTGTCACTCAAGCGCTCTGCCGCCGCCGCCGCCGCTCTCGCCGCCGCCGTCCCTATCAATCACGCCGGCCGCGGCCGCCGCTGCCGCCGCCCCGGGGCCGGGCGTGCGGGGTGCGGGGTGCGGCACCCGAGCCCGCGCTCGACCCGCCGCCCGGGGCAGGGGGCGGGGAGGGGGCGCGGGCGCGCGGCCGGAGAGGGGGCGCGGGCGGCCAACGGCGCGGGGGCGCGCCCGGCGGGTTTCCTGTGTGGGCTCAGGACTCGGAAATTTCTGGAAGGCTCCGCGGCCGCCGCGCCGGGCCCGCTCGGGGGCGCGCTCCTAACCGTCCCCGGCGGGGGCGCGCGCGCGGGGGGCGGCGGGGGCGCGCAGGGCGGCGGGGGCGCGCGCGGGCGGGGGGCCCGGGGCGCGGGCCGGGAAGATGGCGGCGGGGTCCACCTCAGGGCTCGGGGACGGCGGCGCGAGCTGTGGAGCGCCCCGGCGCGGGTGCGGCCGGGGCCTGCGTCCCGGCGGCGGGTCTCGGGCGCCGGTACCGACGCGTTGTTTATGTTCAGGAGCTCGTTTAGCTGGCTGTCGGCGAGAGTTCGGCACGGCGTGCCCGCTCGTGGCTCTCCACGTTGCTTTCGAGCAAAATTGTGCCACTTACAAAAACAAAAAACCGAGGAACAGCAGGCGGCTTTATTTGCTCGTAGCGCCCCCGCGATGCCTCGCTTTGGTCCGGGCCCGAGCCCTGCCCGCTTGCGGGTTCCGCCTCGGGATGTTTGCGTTCTACCTGTGCTGCTAGGCGTCCCGGTGCAGGTGTGCATGTGTTTGCTAAATTTGAGCGCGGGCGTGCAGCAGCAGGGGTAGACTTCACCGCGATGAGGGGTTCTGCCTTAATAGAGGACCGAAGAGAGCTTCGTCTGAAAGTAACGGGTTTCCCGAAGATGTGGGCGCTTTCCACTAAAGGATGGAAGAAATCCTCAGCTCTCATGAGGCTTTCTTTTCTTTCTTTTTTTTTTTTTTAAGGCCTCATTGCTTAATATTAAAAAACGAATGGATCTTTCCCTTAAGTACCGTTACTGTTGTTTGCTGTGCTGAGGATCGAACCCAGGGCCTGGCAGGTGCTAGGCAAGCGCACTGCCAGAGAGCTGCGTCTCCAGCCTTTCCCGTAGTTGATCAAAATGGATTTAAGGGACATTCGAACTCCGATTATAGGCGGTACGCTGGGGGTACCACTGCAGTCCGGTTGGTTTGTAAGGTGGCAAGCCGACTCACGTTTGTGTTCCGTCACATCTATCTTTATTTAGTCGGGAGGGTGATGTGTGATCATCTAGTTAGAATAGTTTTGTTAAGTCTGCTGTGTTGTGTACACTCAACCAAAATGCTGGGAATCCCTGCTGACACGGCACTTTCTTAGCAGGGCAGCTGGAGTTGAAGCCTTGGAGACTGCAGTGTGTGCTTTCGAGCCCCTGAAACATGGCCTGCGATGTGCAACTTGTTCTAAGTGTCTGCAGGTTACATGGTTAAGGATCTCAGATCCCAGGCCTCTGGTTTATATTTAGTCATATACTTGTGGCAGTGCAGCTAACTTTGGCAAAGTCCTGGTTGTGAATAGTAGAAATACTAGGTTACTTACTGTTCAAGTAACATCACAACTTTCCCATTTGTTGCAAGTTGTTCAGCTATCTGCAGCTGTAGGAGAAAAGTCTGAAACTGTTAAGTGGTGCCTAGTGTAGACCTTAGGGTCCTTAAGTTTCCCATGTTTGCCTGGCCAACATGAAATATGGCCACGAAGAGAAGCAGTGAAACTGAAATGCAGTCATCACAGTATTGAGTCAGACTGGCATTGAAGCCCCTCTGAGCTCTGTGTTGTCTTCCCAGGTAACCAGGCCCAGCGGTGGCTCTGGAAAGCCCTGGGGAGGAGGGATGCAGTTTCGGTGACAGCTGGAATTCTTTGTGACCCTTTTTGTCACTGGTCCTGGAGAGGCCCCAAAGCTCATTGTCTGCTGTCAACATAGAAGGAGCGCTACATTTCAGCCGCAAGTGATCGCAGATGAAGATTTTTTTCTCATTCAGGTTCAGATGCCAACTTAAGTACCCCGTCAGTCCAAGCCCACGTATTCTCAGTCCGTCCGTTGGTAGGAATACGGATGAGTGTGTCCTTTGTCTTCCTGACATGATTTTATTGGTGGTAGAGGTGACGAAGGGTTCAAGTAGCACAGCTGGGGAAACTCAGAGCCTAGCAGTGTGGGTCACCCGCGGGGTGGGATGAGGGACATGGCCAGGCTGTTTAGTAGGGAGTCTGCCCTGCACCCACATGCTGGCTCCATGTGTTGCTGGTTGTGGCTGGTGTAAGCTGTGAACCAGACCTGAGAGAGACCGTGCAGCGAAGATCAGCTGGGAGACTGGGGGAGGGTCACAGGCCTGGGAGCAGTGGCTCAGGGCGTACCTGCGGAGGCCGCTGGGCGTCCTGCTGAGAGGGCTAGCGGGCACCAGCACCCATCCTGCTGCCCGATCTCATCCGTGATGCTGACGGCAACTCCTCGTTTCAGTTTGGTAACCCCTGCGGGCTTATTGTTTCCGGAAGAGCCGCACAGAAGGCAGTGCGCTCTTACAGCAAGTGTATTGTCTGACTTGTGGTTTAAAACTCCGGCTTCTCTAAAGCTCTGTCTTTTCTAGGGACTTGGGAAGGGATGAAGCGGCTTCATAACTCTTTTGATGGGGTGGGGGTGTAAAGGTCTACAGCTTTCGCAAAATCTTGAGAACTGCTGCTCTGCCGGGTTGAGAGACTGAGGGTCTGAGTAGAGATTTTGGGTTCCCTGGGCCAGGGGTGTGGCTAGCACATAGAGTGCATCCTAAGCTGTGCCGGCACACATGGGGTCCTGGGATTGATGTGCACTGCTCTTGTTTTAATCATTTGTCATGGGCCTTTGTCTAACCAGCTGACACTTGGACAAATCAAGCCACCAGGTCCTCTGTCCTCCCTCGGGGAAGCTGCTCTGTGTGGATTGCTGGTGCCCTGTCTTGGGGTTATTTCTGCTCAGGACTGTGCTGCCTCCCTGAAGGCCTGAGTTTGGCTCCCCCATTGGCAGAGGCTGGCCATCTCCAGGTGTGGCCTCGGAGGGACACCTGCAGGCATCCCTGGAAGCAAGGACAGCTGTGATCTAGTGGGATCCAGCCGGTCCCAGGGATCTTGGTCTTCTCCATGAACTGGGCTCTCATGTGCTGCTCCCTTGTACCTCTGCTGCCCCACAGACTGGCCTGCACCGCTCCCTGCCTCGTCGTCGTGTCTTCCCAGCACACCTCTCAGAGAGGCTGGCCGCGGTCCCTTCCCTGGGCACCACCGTAGACGCCGCCGCTGCCGCCTACCTCTGGGCCCCGGAGGGGCCTGGAGGGGCGGGCTCTGCAGGCCCTCAGGCGGTGGCTTGGCAGCTACTATGGTCCCCCTTTAGAACTGCTCAAACTTCTGCAAAGCCACCCTGAGAACTCTGTGTGTTATGTGTTATCTGAGATGTTCTATGAAGGCTTATCTCTGTTTATTTATTTATTTACTTTTGCATTAGAAGAATTTACAGAAAAGTAATAAAGGTTAATTTGCAAAACCTCATATCCCTTTAAAGTCAGTTTTGTGTTTTATGCACAAACTGTTTCTCATTATGATAAAATATATATAACAGAATTTGCTGTTTTAGGGCCGGGAGTTTGGCTCAGTGGCATAAGTGCCTGTTTGGCAGGTGCAAGATTGTGAGTTCGATCCCCGGTACTGACCAAAAAAAAAAAAAAATTGCTGTTTTAACCTTTTTTTTTTTTGAGACAGGGTGTTAATTGTGTAGCGCAGCCTTGCCTTGAACTCCCTGTGTAGTCCAGGGTGGCCTTAAATTCACAGTGATCCTCCTGCCTCAGCTTGCCAAGTGCTAGAATTACAGGAATGTGCCCCCACGCCAGGCTTGTTTTAACCTCTTTTAAGTGTGTAGTTTTGTGGCATCGAGTTCATTGGGATTGTGCAGTTATCAGAACATCGCCACCGTCCTGCTCCAGGGCTGTTTTCATCTCGTAAAAGGAAACTGTGCTCATTAAGTCCATCCTCCGTCCGCCTAGACCTGGCAGCCTCCACTCTGCGTCTCTGCCTGTGTGTCCTGGGCACCTCAGCCCAGTGGGCTCCTGCCTGCATACCTGGCTTTTGTGACTTACTTCACTTAGCATAATAGCTTCATCTCGTGTAGTAAATGATTATGCTTGTTTTCACATGTGTCAGAATTTCCATAGTTTTAAAGGCTGAATAGTATTCCATTGATTGTATGTACCACATTTTTGGTTACCCATCTGTTCACAGACGTTTGAGTTAGGCTCACCTTGCTGCCACAGATAATGCGCAAGCATGGGTGTGTAGATCGCTCTTTGAGACATCCTTTCAGTTCTTTTGTGCTTATTCTCAGAGGTAGAATTCTAGTTCTGTTTAACTTTGTGAGGAGTCACCATGCTGATTTGCATGGTGGTTGCGTGGTTTCCAGTCCCACCAGCAGAACATAAGGGTCGTGTTGCTCCATTTCCTCCACAGTGTTACTTTCTGGCTGGTGTCGGTGGGTTCGCGGTGCTGGGGGTGGAGCCCAGGGCTTCCTGCGCGCTGTGCACGTGCTCCACCACCGAGCTGCTGCCCAGGCTGGCCAAGGTTCTTCTTGTTTTTATGGTGGTCATCCTGACGAGTGTGAGATGACATCTTCCTGTGGTTTTGATTTGCATTTCCTTAATAGTGATGTTAAACGTCTTTCTATACACTCATTGACCATTTTTATGTTTTCTTTGAAGAATTGTCTACTCAAGTCCTTTGCCCATATTTGAGTTAAGTTTTTTACATGTGTACATTTGACATGGAAATATTGTAAGCTATTTTGTGTTATAGTTTTGGTTGACATGGATTTTTGTGAATTTACATGTTTCTGGTTTTAAAATTTTTAAATTTCAAAAAACTTAAGGTCTCACAAATTTCATGATTCTGGTTTTTTATATTTTATGGTCACTGTGTGACAGAGCCTTTGGCATTTAGGTTTGGATGTGTGTTTCCTGTGCTTTGCCACGGGAGAGCTGGCCGCAGTGACCCTCGAGCAGAGGCTGCTGGGTGGCCTGCTGAGGGCCGGCGCTGTGGGGCACACCCACAGGCAGCCCCACGGACATCTTCGTGTCTGATTATGATGATGTTGGGCGGGCATGGCCTCAGACCTTTGGTGCACATCTAAACTTAGCATCTCGGGTGGACCATCCACCTCAGAGTCTATTGAAAGAAGTTCTGGAACCACTGAAGTGCCTTGTCATTTGAATTTTGTCTTCAGTGGTTGTTTGCATTGGAATTACTTTCTTTGTGCAGGTTTTAATAGGATTTAGTATCTATGATTTTATTTGGATATTAAATTTTAAAAATTAACCCCCCCAGTCTTATTTGAAACATAATTTCTTGACACATCTGTCAGATGTGTTCCTTGAATGAGTTATTTATTGACTGAAAATAGCTCTGGGATGGGAGAGGAGGGACAGAGTAGAAGAAAGATGGGCATGTGTTTTCTAAGCCCCCACTGAGTAAAACTTCTCACACAAAACAAAAGCGACTCACTGAACCGTGGTGAAGTCTAAGTAGTGTTCTAAAAGTTACCTTGAAAAGGTATCTTTTTCTTTTCTGGCGGGGGACACTGGAATTGAACCTAGGGCTTTAGCACAGAACCCAAGAGACATCCCCAGCTCATTTTTTAATTTTGACACAGGGTCTCAGCAAGTCACTAAATTGCCTAGGCTGTGTTTGAACTTGTGAGCCTCGTGCCTCGGCCTCCCAGAAGGCTGTGATTGCATGTCTGTACCACTATGTCTGGCTAAGATGTTCTTTTTGAATGTAGAGTTTTGAGTTTTTTTAGCTCCCTTGACAACTTTCATGGATAGGTTAATACACAGGTTTATCATGGGAAAGGTTTGTGGAGCGTTTGCTCAGGAAGTTTATTAACAGAAGAACAGTGTATAGTCCCAGCCCTGTGGGTCCCACTGTCCTCCAGCTCTCTGGCCTTCTGTCTGTCTGTGACCTTCACAGACTGCAGGTGCTGGCCCTGAACCTTTCAGCCTTCTGGGCTGCGGCTGTGTGCGGCCCTGACAGCAGGCAGGAGCCGTGCTGACAGGAGGCCGGCTGTGCTGGTGGGAAGCGGAGAGAGCAGCAGGCTGCGGCAAGTCCATGGTGCAGCCCGTGAGGCTTGTCAGCAGCCTGAGCTAGGGGACGCATCTTGGATGATTTGAGCACGGTTAGGCTTGTGAAGAGGTGGGGCACATCTCTGGACAGTTGAACTTTAGGCCAGGGGTTGGCAAACTAGAGGCCTGGAGGTCAGAACCCGGTGCGGTCTGTATTGTGTGGCCGGATAGCTAAGAATGTTTGCTGCATTTCCAAAGAGCTATAAAGAAAGAAAAGAGACCATGTCATGCAAAGCCCGATTCTCAAAGTTGGTGTGACTCTTAAGTGGAATCAAATCGTGTAACTTGGGGAAATCCGAAAAACAAGGGAGAATGGGGGAGGCAGTTCCCCTCTGGACCCAGACCTTGATGGGGTGGGTATGCCATGCTGTCTGTGTAGAATACAGTCTGAAGAAACAGCTCTTAGCTGGGTGTCGTGGCACATGCCTGTCATCTCAGCACTCAGGAGGCTGAAGCAGGAGGATTGCCTGGAGTTTAAGGCCAGCCTGAACTGTATACATAGACCCTGTCTAAAAAAAAAACAAAAAAGAGAAACAGCTCTTAAACCATAATCAAAATCTTATGACTGCCCATAAGAAATGCTAGCCCTAACACTAGAGCTCGTTGCCTTGGTGGCCTGGGCCCCTGGAGAGATGGCCCTGCTCTGCTGCGCGATGGGTGGGAGGGTGGGTCTTTCCTGCAGTTCTGCCCCTCGCAGCTGTGCCGAGGCTGCAGGAATCCAGAGGCCGCCTGCTCGCGGTGTGGGCGGCTTGGCCAGCCACCCGGCGGCCTGGGCCTGGTCTTGCAGGGAGAGGAGCTGCGGGGGCTCCCTCTGGCTCCTCGGGGCTGCTTTCCAGAATGACCCTGCTTTTTTGTCTGCAGAGTCTTTCAGCCTTCCTTCTATAAGAGGAATGGAAAGAGGAGACTTTGCTTGCAGACTGTGACCGGTCAGGGTGATGCTTAGCTAACCTACTGCGGTGTGCTGCAAGTGTTGGTTTTGCTCAACTTAATGTCTGTTTAATAAATTCAAAGAATAGAATCTACCCCTGTTTTTGGTGCCGGTGACACAGCCCAGGGCAGGCAGGTCTGCTGCTGAGCTGCATTTCCAGCCTGGCTGTGACTTTCCCACTTCCACAGCTTCTCCACTTTGCTGTTTCTCTTTCTTTTCTTCATCAGATTTTATTGGTAAAAGCCGGGTGTGGCGGCACACGCCTTTAATCCCAGCGCTTGGGAGGCTGAGGTAGGAGGAGTGTTGTGAGTTCGAGGCCAGCTTGGGCTACAACGTGAACGCAGGGCCGGCCCAAGCTACACAGTGCGACCCTGCCTCAAAAAACTAGTGCTGGGAGTTTGGCTCAGTGACTTAAGTGCCTGTCTGACAGCCGCTAGGTTGTGAGTTCAATCCCCGGTGCCACAAAAAAAAAAAAAAGATTTTATTGGTGCGTTTTAGATAAACATAATGATCAAATTCATCAGAATGTGTACCTGTACATGATGTAACTTGTTTTTTTTTCCCTCATTCTCCTACTCTCCACATTTTGTGTTATTTTTCTTAAAGTATTCTGAGCAGGGTGTGGTGGCACATGCCTGTGGATTACAGCACTCAGGAGGCTGAGGCAGGAGGATTACCACAAGTTCAAGGCTACATAGTGAGTTCAAGGCCAGTCTGAATTACAAAGCAAGAATCTGTCTCAATAAATAAATAAATAAACAAATAAATGGTGTTCTATGTGTGTTGTGTTCCAAATAGAGAGTTCAGTTTCCGAGTTTATTTTCACGGAGTGAAACACGTGTCATGGCCTAGTCCGAGTGTCTCTTAAAGTGTAAAGCAGTGTTTTCCTAGTGCCCTTTTAACCTGCATTCTCGCCACGCCCACTTCGTATCTGAGGTTTCACTTTCTATGGTTCAGTTACCTGTAGTCATTCACAGCCTAGAAATACTAAATGGAAAATTCCAGGGGTAATTCATAAATTTTAAGTACATTTTATTGCAGTATATTGTTATAATTGTTGTATTTTATGTTTGTTTGATCCTCCTGCCTCAGCCTCTCAAGTGCTGGATTGCAGGTGTGCACCACCATGGCCCATCAGTATGGCATTACTTGGGAAGGAAAGTGTTGGAGCTCAGGGAACCCACAGATACTAACATGTAGCCTTTAAATGTCCTGAAATTCATTTTAAGGATTTAAAATTTTTTCTGAAACGATCCCAGATGCATTTGCCTTTCCGAATTGTACACTCAACTGTCAGCACTGTGGAGTGTTAGTGTAAAGAAGAATAAATCAACCTGGGCCGCTGGTCATGGCTGTCATCCCAGCGCTCAGAGGCAGGAGGGTCACAAGTTCCAGTCCGAGCGGGGTGATTTAGTGAGAGCTGTCTGGCCTGCAAAGGGCGAGGGACGTAGCTCAGTACAAAGACCCTGCATTCAGGCCTAACACTGCTGCCAGAGGACACGAGTCTAGTCTGGAAGCCTAATGGGCGTCCTGTTTCGTTTTGTTTGTTTGTTTTGGGGGAGGTGGGGGTCTTGCTGCAACTCCTGGGCTCAGGTGCGTCCTCCAGCCTTGGCCCACTGCCATGCCTGCCTTCTAAATACACTTCTCTGTGTTATTGGTGATAGGATTGTTACGGAAACTAACTGGGCTGGGGCGTTAGTGCTGATTTTACAACATAGATGATTTTTTTTTTGTACTGGGGATCGAACTCATGACCTCACACTTGCCACACAAGTGCTTGTGTGCAGAGCTAAATCCCTGGCACAGTGCAGATTTTACGTAGTGTTAAAATAACCACTAAATGACTGAAGATCAGATGTGTAGTTCCTGAAACCCCAGAGGGAGAAAAAACAAACACTTCAACAAAAGAGTTTAGGAGACAGAAAAACTAACAAAACACAAGTTTATGTGGTATAGTTTTAAAAACAGCACAGCTAAGATTAGTTGAATAACCTCAGCTATATAAGGAAGCACAGTTATATGCAGAGGTGACTCAGGTGAGTAAACAGGTTTAGTAGGGAACGGCACCGAGCTGACGCGGTCCATGAGCGAGGCACCTACAGGGAACACGAGGAGATGGGAGAGGAGAGGCGGAAACTGTTAGCAGCCAGGCAGAGGGGAAGGGTTGAGCCGTGGTTCTGTGGGGCAGGGCTGGGCCCACGGGGAGGCTCTGGGAGAAGCAGGGCTCCTGTTAATGGGCAGCACGTTCAAAGGGAGAGTGTTGTAAGCTTTGTCTGCCTTACAGCACACAGGAGTGGATGGGGTCAGGAAGACTGGGCAGTTCCGCAGACAGGGCGAGAGAGACCACACTGGGGCGGCCCACAACCCAGGGACCGAGTCGGTCTACAAGGAGGGCTGGGGCAGGCATCCTCAGACCCAAGCCCAGATCGGCTTCTCAAGATCTCCCTCTTGTGATACCCTGAAATATCTTGGCATCGCCACATGTCCCGGGGGCAAGATCATGTCCATTTGAGAACTTCTGATACGGGGGAGTTAAGATCCAGCTACGATGTTGGAGCAAATTTTTTTTTTTTTTTTTTTTTTGGTGGCACTGGGGGTCGAACTCACAACTTCGCACCTGACAGGGCAGGCACTTAAGTCACTGAGCCAAACTCCTGGCCCTAGTTTTTTGAGGCAGGGTCGCATTATGTAGTTCAGGCCGGCCTTGCGCTCACGTTATAGCCCAAGCCCGGCCTCGAACTCACAACGCTCTGCCTACCTCAGCCTTCCGAGTGCTGGGATTAAAGGCGTGTGCCACCACGCCCGGCTCCATTGGAACTAACTGATACAGATAGAAATTTGTACCCAATAAACAAAGTATAGATTCTCTTCTGTCAAATAAAACACTCAACAAAATTGACCAAGAAAAAGCCTGAGTTTCAAGAAGTAAATCCTGTAAGTGTAAATCTCAGACTCGAGCAGCACAACCTGCTTAGAATTTAAAATGAAAGGGTAACTAGACTTGACGCTCGCCTGTAATCCCAGCACAGGGAAGGCTGAGGCAGGAGAATTGCCAGCCTGTTTGAGCCCAGCCTGGGCTACATTGTGAGTTCAAGGCAAGACCATGTCTCAAAAAAAAGTGAAAGGGTAGCTGAAGTTACTCACTTGGACTTTAAGACTCCTCTGCATACCTCTTGGATTAAATAGGTGATCAAAAATTAGTTCTACCTGCCTGAGTGAATTGGAGTGCGATTATACGCATTATATATCCTGACCTGTGGATGAGGCACAAGCAGGTCTCTGGAGAAGATGCCCTATAGCCTTAAATGCATTTATTTATTTATGGTTTTTTTTTTTTAATTTTTTGAGACATAGTAACTATGTAGTGCAGGCTGGCCTCAAATTCACAGTGATCCTCCCTCCTTGGCCTCAGGCATGTTCTACATGCTGTCTTAAATGCATTTAATCAGAGAACAAGAAGTAAGTGAATTGAACTCTCAGTTCAATTACTAAAAGGTACAATTAACCCAGAGAAAAAGGAGGCATGTTGGTTTTTGCATTTGGAAAATCAGATCAGGAAGAAATGACAGTGACTTCCTAAAAGGGTGTCGCAGCAGATCCAGGACCGCACACTGAGAGCACGTTCACCCTGGTGGCGATGACTCTGAGGACCTGTGGGCAGTTTCTGGCGGATGTAAAAATGACCAAAATTGCCCTTGGAGGCAGAACCTCCGTGTGGAAAAGATGCTTGAGACCAAGTGGGGAAGGCAGTCAAAGGTGTGTCCCCGGAAAAAGCACCAGGCGCGGATGGGGAGTGGGCCTGGATCGTCGCTGCACACAGAGGGGCGCTTCGGCTGCACCCCTGACGTCAGGATGACGCAGAGTGTACGCTGGGTTCCCACCTGGCCCATCACAGCCCCATGGGGCTTGCTCCGAGCTGCAGGTCCTAGGGCAGGGCTGCCTCCTGTAGTGGGAAGGCCCTGCCAGGGTGGGGGTGGGCTGGGGTGGGGACCGGGAAGGGGCTGTGTGACGGTGCTGTGTGTGTGCCTACCTAGGAGCATGGGCTGCGCTTGGAATTACAGCACTGACTGGCAGGAGCCAGCATGAGGAGTTAGCAGGCGCAGCTCATTCCCCCTGAAAGCAAGGAAGCCATCAAAACCCCAACTCAAAAGACAAGCAAAAAAAGAGCTGGGAAGGTAGCTCAGTGTTCTGTGCAAATAACAATAACAAAAAACACACAAACAAAAAACACGCCATGTTAAGCTTGTCGTTGAGAACTCTGATCCATTTGTGTAACCCTAGCCGGCAGCGTTCAAGGCCACTGTGAGCTATGTACTAGCAAGACCTTGGCTCAGAAAACCAAAACTGTAGGGTTGTGTTAAAGGGCACGGAAGCTAACTGAAGGGCCTTGTGTTGCCAGTAATGGGATAATTTTAACATTAAGGGGAAAAGTGCAGTAAATACTTAAAACAGTGTTCAAACCCATGAGATCATAGCTAAAAACAGCCTCACTGGCCACCGCTTGAAGAACACTAGGGAACTAGTACATTGTCCTGAAAAGTGATCACTGAAGCGGGGGAAGTAAGCATTCCAAACCCTGCAGCCGAGGCTGCTGTGTGGAGAACGGGCTTTGGGGTTGGGTGGGAGTAGAGTTGGGTTGGGGGGTGTCTTTGCCACTGAGGGTGCAGCAATCTCTTCCTCTTGTCAAAATAATCTCATCAGAATCCAGGAGTTCAGTGTCCCCCAGGCTCACTAGGTTCCCCTCAGAGGGCTCCATCCCAGTTTATGGGGTCCCGTTATTCTCCAGTCAGCGCCTTCATTTGAACTGCAGATACACTCTGAGGCTGAGTGGTAACTTTGCACTATAATTCAGCCAGTCACAGATGAGGGCTTGGGGTTAGATTTTGGCAGCATCAACCCAGTAGGCAAAGGAAAGAAGATTTCTCCTTCAGAACATTAGATTGTTTGCACGTCTAGAGCTTGGAATTTGAATCTCTTAGCACATTTTTCTGTTTTTGGTTTGTCCAGAGATGCTCAGAGCAGTGAGCCATTGTTTTTCTTA
>RJWM01038230.1:0-16873 GCA_004363535.1 Dasyprocta punctata | reverse complement strand
CATTTGATTCAAAGAGGAGAAGAGTTTGACTTTACTCAAAACTCAGTTTAAGTCAGAATCCAGACTAAAGGACAGATTTCCAATCATACAATTAATTGTTACCTCTTGAATTTAGTGTGAGAAATATTTATTTACCTATATTTTAGGTGTTTTTGTTTCTTAGGTTGAGCATCCATGTTGGGAGCCCTTGGAACTGGAACTGAAGACACGTGCAGGGCTGTGGCATGGGCCAGGGCCAACCTGAGAACAATGAGATGCCTCAAATGGCAAGATGAGGTCCCACTTGAGGACACCTGGCCCCAATTAACTAAATAAAGACTGTAGCTGCAGGCATTTCACTCCTGTAGTTAAATGCAACATGGAAGTCTTCTCCTAAGATACTTCTTCTAAATCAACATAATCTGTTACTTAGAAAAGTCCTTGAACCACTTGCAAGGTCTGTTCAAATTTCCTGCATTTTCCACTCTACCCCCGACTTTGTATGAAACACATAAGCCTGTTTCTAGTCACCTTCTGTGCAAAACAAATCTCTCTTTGCAGTCTTGCTCTGAGGGTCTTGTTCCCTCCCGAGCTGTTCACATTTTAAGAATGAAGACCCATCAATAGGTAACAAACCCAACTGTGCCACATAATCTCCCTGTTCAAAAACCCACAGATCAATAGCACATGCAAGAACGTGTATCTCATCTCTACAATCACCATCGATCACACTAGGCACAATAGTTTTCTTTTAGATTTATTTATTTATTTTTTATTTTTGTGTGTGTGTGGCACTGGGAATTGAACTCACAACCTCACACCTGCCAGGCAGGTGCTTAAGCCACTGAGCCAAACTCCCAGCCCTAGATTTTGAGGCAGTGTTGCACTATATAGTTCAGGCCGATCTTGTGCTCACATTGTAGCCCAAGCAGGCCTTGAATTCACAATGCTCCACCTACCTCAGCCTCCCGAGTGCTGGGATTACAGGCATGAACCACCAGGCCCAGCTATTTCTTTTAGCCCAGTACAAGACTAACTCTTCCTTCAGGTGGGGGACCCCAAATTCCTGTGGGAGCTGGGGTAGGCTGGTCACCTACAATGAGAGTGACTATAAGCTGTAACATATGTGTTATGAAATCCGGCAAGAACTCTTCAACTTTTTTTAATATGTCCCATTTTTTTAATATGTCCCATTTTTTCACAGTTAAAACATTTTATGTTGCTTCCTTCTGTATTTGTAAGGCCAGCCATAACCTGAGCCATCATAGTTGTCTTATATAATTCAGTTCCAATGTCTTGACAAGCTAGAATATATGCTGTTAAATCATTAGTTGATTTTACAGGATTTAAAGCCTGTTTACAGTCCCAATTGGCATTTTCATATTCTAATCGTAGAGTTAAAATGTTCACAGCTTCTGTGTTTGAAACCTTTCTGCGAATGGCTTCTTGTAATTTAGCCACAAACTGAGTAAAATGTTCTTGGAGTCCTTGCTCTGGAACTGTTATCCATGTTTCTTTTATTAAATCTACCAGTTGTGAATATAGCCCATCAGGACACTGAATCTGCTCCCCAAGTGGCACACATATTCCTGTCCCAGAAAGCATTTCCTCATTTATTGCTGGTCGCAGATTGGGACCCATTCTGTTTATATGAGCCTTGTCCAAAATAAGAGTATTAACTTGACATCAAAATGAAGGAATTGAGCAGGAGATAGGCATGTTTGTACCAGATGTTTGATATCATAAGGTGTTAGTTGATACATCAGTTGATATCCAATACAATTTGTAACAATCCCACAGTAAATGGACTCAAAACTGAAGGAATCAAATTCCAAATTGAGAACATCTCAGGGGAAATGATTTTTCCTGTGCTATGTGCCTTTTTAAGATTTTTTCCAACTCTTTCCCAATTATCAAAATCTATAATGCCTGTCTAAGGAACCCATGGATTATATTTTGTTACCTCTTTCAGTATTTTTGTTAGGTCTTTCTTTGGCACATAAAACCCTAAGCATTTAAGCAGGCCTTGGAGGAGCTGTAAGAATGTTTGCTCCTCGACTGTGGACCTTTGCCTTATTTTTGCTCCTGGATAAAACATCTTGTCCACAATGGGAAGACTCACCCTTGTTCTTTCCTCCCTTCTCCAGGTGTTCCCAGTGAAGTTTTCATCCTGTGAAGACTTCCTTCATATCCACACTTTTCATGCTAGGGAGACTTACTCATTTAGTCTAAAATTCCTAGTCCAAGGATTTCAGGTCCCTGTTCCAGGTGCCACTTATGGGGACATAGTCTAGGTCCCCAATCTCCTGAACAAGTGTATGGCAAAGGCTTAAATAAAGGAGATAAGTGGTATGATTTTAGGGCTCTAGGAGGATTAAAAACCCTCTGCAGAGTTCAGGGGCTCTGGTGGCTAAGACAGAGGATGACTCTGGACAGCCTATGTTTGTTTTATAAAGATTGTTGGAGAGTGCTTTGACATTCTAATAGATACTGGGATAAATGTGTCTGTAATTGCATCAGAACAATGGCCCAAGGGCTCGTATGTCTCTTACCAGGCTGGGAACCCCTCAACATGTGTCATGAAGCACCTCACCCCTGCCTTTTGAGGGGCCAAACCAATGAAAGGGTTTCTTTTTACCATATGTGGCACTTATTCCAGTTAACTGTGGGGAAGAAGTTTATTACAAAGATGGATATTAGTGCTGACTAGTGATTTTGATTTTAAAACTAAACAAATGGGTTCCAACGTGGAAACTAAACAGGCGGATTCTGATCCTAGGATTAAAAAAATGACGGCTGGGATGGGCTATCAAGAAGACAAGGGACTAAGAAAAAACTTACAGGGAATCAAAGAACCTATTAAAATTATACCTAAAAATGACAGACAAAATATCGGATATCAACAGGTTTTTTGACAAGGGCCATTGATGCTTCTTCCCCCACAGCAGCTAGTAGGGAAAAGATCACATTTGTGTTTTACATGTGATAATTAAGAGTAAATAGTCAGCCCTTTTCTTTCCTGTGTGCCTAGAAGACTGACATGCATTTATTAACATAAAAAATGTGATTGCTAGATGATAATTAATAAGTTTAACCTGTGAGCTTCAACGATAAAAAAAATTTAAGTAAAACATAGCCACACCCACCACTTTCAGGCAGGGAGATGGGAACCATAGCCTGAAGTGAAAACCACAAATGACAAAGGTGAGGCCAAAGTGTCTGAATACAAAATGCAGTTTTGCTTTTCCTTTGTATCTTACCACAAAAATTCCTTAAAACCCTCAGGTCTAAAAATGATTAAATGTACTCACAATTCACAAAATGGAGAGTTCACTTCATAATAGATTTCACTTGGCAGCATATACCATTTGAAATTTTTAAATTTTAATAAAGATGAAACTGCTGCAGCAGAAAGATAATACAATCAAATAAAGGCTAAGAAGAGTCCTTTGAAAAGATCTTCATACTGGACAATCAAAGCACCCAGTCCAGGGGCTGAGGGTGTGTTTATGTTTTTCCAGAGAACGCTAAATGGCCTATCTGGGTGCCAGTGTACACTGTTCAACTGTATCATGGACCCAAACCCAGAGAAGGAATTAATTCCATCTTTCAAAAAGCAGATGCTCAGTCCTATGACAGAGATGCCTCAGACACCATGCCACAACCCATAGAAAAGGATGAAGCCAGAACCACCCTTAATTGACCCAGGATGCTCAGGAGATGGTAACCAAAAATAAAACTAAAGGTCTAGATAGGAGATAACCAAACTAAAAGATTAATGAAAGTAGGGGATACCAAAGTTACTAGCATTCTTAAGATAAAATACAAAAATACATGCTAATTATAGATAAGATTTTGTCCTTTCCAAAGTTCCTTTTACAATAGATCTCTGCTAATTGACCTACAACAATTTTGGACTAGTCAATTTATAGTTATAAATTCTAAATTGGTAAAAAATTATTATAATTCAATTTGGTTAAAAGTATATTTCAGTGCACTCTGATTTTGTAAGATGTTTGTCAGTCTGTCTGTGTATCTGTTGTCTGTTTGTCCAGTCTGTAAGCAGTTGTTAGGAGTTGCTGAGCTAGTGATCATTAATATGTGTGGAGCAAAAAACACAAATACCTGTACAAGAGTGCCCAAATGGTTCAGAGGACCTAAGAAAGGCCCCGAGGGCATGGGGTGCTGGAGATGAACAGGTGTTCCAACACTGAGAACACAGGGTGTAAGAAGTGAGCTAGTTCAGCAAAGGGGTATGATACAAGTATATAAGTAGTCCCTGGGAATTTAGAGAGTTCTCACAGACCCCGACAAGTTGTGTGCTTGCTGCTATGCCTGTTCAAATCTGTACAGATCATGTATCCATGTTTGCCCCTTTGTCCGCTCTGTAAACAGCTGTTCTTTTTATTTTGAGCTCAACGATTTTTATCTTTTCTTTTTCCTTTTGCATTTTTAGGTCATTTAATCAAAGGCTTGTTTGGGTTATAGTATTACAAACCATGCTTCCACCTGGGTTGCCAGCTGGTCCAAAATGATGCAAAGACTGGATATGTGAATGTAGAATGTATTGTTGTTTATTATGGACTTGAGAGGCTCATTACTTAAAAAATTAATGGGTTAAATGTTATGATTGGGGTTTTCATCAGTCATCAAAAAAAATAAATAAATTTTTAAAAATATTTTATTAAGATGAGTACACTAAATTCCTTGGGATTGAGATTGTTCGACAGGACTCCAGTTGAGAAATGAGAAAGCAGCTGCCTGGTAACATTTTTAACTAGTTCTTGTTCATTAATCAGTGGCTCCAGTGATGTTCATAGCATTATGGGAGACACCCCAGCTAAAGTTACAAAATATTTTATTGTAATATGTTCACACTGGTCATCATCAAAAAAAGTAACAAAATTAGTTATTGATTTAAAGATGCCCATGCAAGGTTTCATATGGCTATGACAGATTGTTACTAACTTCGTGGTATATTAATGTATTCATGCTTCCAGATATGTAAATTTTCCAAAATGTAAAGCAGGAATTGTATATGGTGACAGAATTTGTTTCATATTCAGACCTCTGCATTTAACAAATGCTTACCAGATGTACATCCCATTAAAAGCTCACAAGTTAGATACAAGTTTTTATGTATTAGAGATGATGGACTAAAAGGGGTATTTTATGTCAAAACAAAAATTCAGATTGTTACAAAAATGTCGTAATTGTCATGATACAATAATATGTATGGTTTTGATTCCTGATATCCATAGATAGTAAAAAATAAATTTCATTTATTGTTGTAAGGTGTTTCATATTTAGATAAGATAGTAATTAATGTTAAGCTTTCTGCCTCTAATACACTGTATTTTTATCAATCTTTTCTTCTGGATATTCAATAACTAAGGTTTAGAGGCCAAAAATTAGAAAGACAAATGGGCTAAGAAGATAGCCAATATTCTGGCCTCAACCCTTCAAGGTCAATGAGGACCCAGGACGTAAAAAGACCTTTGCTTGCATCATCCATAGATACTCAGTGAGTCCCGGGTCTTCTGATCAAGTAGATTATGAGACCACAGAGGAAAGTGATTTTTGATGTATAGTGTGCCTAAGGAGAGTCACCAGGAGAAAAAAATCTCCCAAGCTTTCACAGAAAGCAACTTTGTCAAGCAATGGCCATGACTCATACTGATGGTTGACACTGACAAAAGAGCCAAGAGGTCCTATGCATGGTTTCAAGGCAATTCCTGAGGAGTCCTAACTGACCTTGATAATGAGAAACTGCTTATATTTAATCCTGGTCTCATTTTAACTTGGTATTGAACCTACTGCAGAAAAGTATAATTTAAAAGTTGCAATGCAATGCCATAGTAAAATGTTAGCTATAAAAAAGGCTCAAATCACTAACACCTTCTGACAATTGCTGGTTACACTGGTAACTGATTATTGTTATTGACTGCTAGACTATACAGCATTTAAATTATGGAGAGTCTCATAACACAGTTACTCCAGCTTCAACCGACCACCCATCCTGTGTAACAGCTAAATGAAAGGAAGGAATATGTTGGGAGCCATTGGAACTGGAAATTGAAGACACTTGCAGGGCTGCAGCATGGGCCAGGGCATGACTGATCCAAGAACAATGCAACACCTAAAAGGACAAAATAAAATGACAGCTAAGGACACCTGGCTCCAACTAATTAAATGAAGACTATAGCTGTAGACATTTCACTCCTGTAGTGAAATACATGGAGGACTTCTAAATTAGCATAATTTGTTACTTAGAAAAGTCTTTCAAGTCACTCCCAAGGTTTGCCACTCTAACCCCCTCCTTGTATGAAAACTAAATAAATACAGGCTTCCCAGAGGGATTCTCTGTCTTAGTCACCAGAATCCCTGAACTCTGCAGAGGGTTTTGATTCTCCTGGAGCCCTAAAATCATACCACTTATCTCATTTATTTTAAGCTTTCGCTGTACACTTATTCAGGAGATTGGGGATCTAGGCCAGCTCCCCAATACATCCATACTTATTTCCCTCATTAAAAAAATACTATTTTAAACAGTATATGACAATATAACCATGTACATATTAATGTAGTACCATGCAATTTTTCCATGAATGTATACATTTGGCAATGTTTAAATCAGGTTAAAAATATGCATCTCCTCAAATATTTATTATTTCTGTAGGGTGACCTCTCAAAATCTTTCTTTGCAGTCTTTTGAAATGTATACAACATCAATTGTTACTGTGCACTAGCGCAGGAGAACCTCTTACTGTTATCTGTCGCTAAAATTTACTACCTGTTTTTCAGTTTTCTACTCATCTTCCATGTCTCCTACTTTTCCCAAACCTCTACTATTCCCCACCATTTTAGTCTCAAATTCTGTGAGATCAGCATTTTTCCAATTCCATATATGAGTGAAATTATGCAGTACTTGTCTTTCTATATTTAATTTATTACATAATTAGTAAAATTAATGTGGTTTAAATCTAAAATGTATCCCCAAATCCCATGTGTTCAATGGTGGGGTTTTTGGAATGTGACTGGATCATAATGGGTGCTGAGAGGTGAGGATTTGTCCCAAAAGATGGACAACTGGTGGTGTGGCCTGGAAGACTGTATTCAGTTCCTGGTTCCAACTGTTGCTCTCTGCTTTCTGGTTTCTATGATGTAAGCCACATCTCTCCACCATGCCTCACTGTGATGTTTCTACCTTGGAACCTGCCAATTGAGGAGTGAATCCCCTGAACTTTGAACCAAAGAAAGCATCTTCTTTAAATTGTGGATGTTGGGTATAGTAAGAAATGGGAAAGCCGACTAGCACAAAAAATTGTTACCAGGGAGTTGAGTTTATTTCTATGGCTGCACCTTATGATTTGATTTAGAAGCCTTTAAAACTGGTTTACCTAGAGGACTTTGGAAAGAATTGGAGGTATAAGTCCAAGTGAAGTGTAGAGTTTGATCAGTGACTCAACCAGAGCTCAGAAGACCATATGCTATTATGAATGAAGACAGTAAAATCCAGGCTCCAGAGGCTTTAAGATGATCAGGGCTGAGCTCTACAAACCATTTAAAACTCATATCTCACCACAACTATCCCCTCATGCTGAACATGGAGCTATAGGGTTTAGTGTTTGACTTCCTGCATTTCATCCATGCTTTGGCTCAATTCTTTTCTATCCTCCTATTTCTTCATTTTGGAAAGGGAGTGTTTATTCTGCCATTTTGTGTTTGAAGTATTAACTTATTAAAAAATTTTTACAGTAACTCACTACTAAGAATTTTCCTTGAGTCATGGAGACTTTTCAGTAATGCTGGAATTACTAAGACTTTAATGACATTTAGAAATGAAACTAATGTATTTTGTATAATAAGAAAAATATGAGACTCTTGTAGGCCAGGGATAGAATGTAATTGAATAGATCTCAAATGTTCTCAAAAATTTTCATGTCTTCATTGGTGAGGCTTTTGGAAAGTGAGGAGATCATGGGTGTACAATGCTCTTCAGTACACTAATCCAAGGATGAGTTTACAACTGAAAGTGCCATTAGAATCTGCAACTTTGCTTCAGTTGCTATCCTTTCAGAGATTTCAGATGTGTGACTTCAAGTTTCTTCCATGTCTGTATCTCCCAGGCTTGTTCTGTGTGAGCTGGAGGTCTGAGATTGCCTTTTGCTCCTTCAAGTTGACATTTTCCTGAGTTCCTCCCAACAAACAAGTTGTGGGATCTCAGTCACTTCCCACATTGGTTACCCTTCCATGGAGTAGGGGAATGGTACAGGTACCTGGGGTTTTTCATAAAAAGACTGGAGAGACAGTGGAACCTGGGGCTGGCTTCTCCAGACTCACATGTCTACCTCTAGGCTTCCCTGATGGCCATGTGTGAGTGGCAGCAGGGCTGCTGCTTCTCTCAGTTCCTACAATGGGACTCCTTCAATGGTGGCAGGCACTCAGTGGCATGTTTATCTGATTTTCCCAGCCTGTGCTGGGTGCCCACAGAAAGCAAGCATTTCCAGTGCTGTCCTGTGGTGCATGGGGCATATCTGGCTATTTCTCCTTCCCTACACTGGTTGTTTGCAAGAGGCAAGCACCCCAAATGGGGCAGGCATTTGTTTCTTTAGTTTTTTTTTCAATAACTGTCATTCTTATTGAATTGAGGTGATAGATAATTCTAGTTTTGATGTTAATCTCCATAATAATTAGTAATACTAAACATTTTTTATGTAATTGTTGGCCACTTACATGTCTTCTTTTGATCTTATTCAGATCTATTGCTCATTTTTCAATTGCATTGTTTTTGCTATTGAGTTCTTTATGTACTTTGAATATCAACTACTTTTTAGATCATAGTTTGCAAATATTGTGTCACTTTCTGTAAGTTGTCTCTGCACTTGGTTGATTACTTCTCTTTTCTACTATGCCTTTTAACTTAGTTATAAATAATTCATTTGTCTACTTTTGCTGTTTCTTGTTCTACCAGGACCTTGCTGAAAAATTCCTAGTAATTTTGAGGCCATGAAACATTTTGCCATGTTTTCTTCTAATAGTTTCATAATTCATGTCTTATATTTTTTGTTTGGGCCATTTTTAATTTGTATAACTAGTGTTAGAGATGTAGTTTCATCTTTCTGAATGTATTTATCAAATTTTCCTAAAACAATTCATCAAAAAAATTATTTTCCCTTTTCTTGGCACTTTTTAAAAAAAGTCAATTAATCAGCATAGTTTTAAGAAAACTATTCTACCCAACTGACCTCTTTGTTTTATGTCACTACCCTGATATTTTTATTACTGCTACTATGCAGTGTCTAAGTCAGATAGTACAATAGCTTCAATTTGGTTCTCAATGCTCAATGTGGCTATAAATATTCTTATTTCATTCTTTGATTCCATAAAAATTTAAATTTTTTTTCTAGTCTTGTGAAGATTATCATTGGTATCTTGATAAGGATTTTACTTAATCTGTAAATCACATTGCATAATATAATCATTTAACAATATTGATTTTTATTTTAAAGAGAAAACTTAAAAATAAAAATAAAACAGTTTCAAAACAGGCTAGTAAGAAAGCAACAATCATGAATACATTACATGTTGTTATCTTCATAAGAGTTACTAATAGTATATGACATAGGCATGAAAAATTGTCCAAAAAATATTTTCTGAAACCTTTCTTTTCAGTGAACTAATAGAAGCTAGTTATGTAACTATATTAACTATCTTGTATGTGTATGTATTTTTTTCCTTCCTTTTCTCTTTCTCCCATCACAGTTTCTCTTTTTTTTTTTTTTATTTTTTCCCAACTCATAATATCTATTGTATATTTTGGATATTATTTACTCATTCAGTATTTCACACTAGTGAGACAATGTTTACACATGTTGGTCTGATTTATTTCACTGGTGAGTATGGTCTCAAGTTCCATCCATATACCTATAAAAGTCTCAAGTTTACCCCTCTTTATGGCTGAGTACTACTCTATTTTATAAAAGAAACATCTTTTTTTATCTGTTCCTTGGTTGATGGACATTTCAGTTGTTTCAAAGATTTAGCTATTACAAATTCTGACACTACAAACATGTGTACACATATATTGCTGTGGCATGATGTTTTTAACTCTTCTTGGAAGATACCCAGGAGAGGAAAACTAGGTCAAATGGGACCTTCAATCTTTGTTTTTATAGAAAGCTACACACTGAGTTTCACAATGGTTGCACCAGTCTACACTGCCACCAACAGTGGGGAAGAGTTCTTTTTTCCCACACAGTCCCATCAACATTTGTTATTCACTGATTTCTTGTTAATGATAGTCATTTGTTCTGGAGTGAAAGAAATCTCAGTGTTGTTTTAATCTGCATCTCCCTTTTAATCCATGAAAAAAATCACCTTTTTTTCATTTACATTTTATTATTAATTATCATTTACATTGTGTAGATCTTATGTCTCTTATTTAATTTATTCAAGGTATTTTATTTTGTTTGGCATTTTTAAATGAGCCTGCTTCTTTGATTTCTATATCAGATAATTCACTTTTGGTATATGACAATGTTGCTCATTTTTATTTGTTAATTTTGTAGCCAGAAAAATCTGCTAAATTGATCTATTATTTCTAATAGGGCTTTTTTTGGACAATTTGTCATTTTCTACTTTAAGATACTGTCATCTGCAGACACAGCTTGATTCTTTATTTTCCCTCCAATGTGGATACTCTCTATTTTTATTTTTTTTCTTGCTTCACTGGTCTCACTAGGATTTCCCCATTTATGCTGAATAAAAATGGTGAAATTGGATACCATTGATTTGTCTTAAATCTTAGAAATCTTTCAGTTTTTCTGTGCACAGTGCAATATTTATATTTATTTTAAATGGTCTTTATTATCATTTATTGTGGTATGTTTCTTCTGTAAATAATTTGTTCAACATTTTTATCATGAAGGGACGTTAAATTATATCAAATATTTTTTTCTGCATCTTTTGAGATGATTGTATGGTTTTTGTCCTTCGTTCTGTAGATTTAATATATAATTTTTATAACAAAATGTTCTTATATCCCAGGAATAAATTGATCATGGTGAAAATATCTCTAAATGTTATATTTGGTTTTCTAATTGTTTGAGGATTTTTGCATTATAGTAATCAAAGATATTAGGCACATAGTGTTCTAGTCTCTTTCTCTCTCTCCTTGTTTCTTTTTTTTCTTTCTTTTTATTTCTCTTTCCTTTTTTCTGTTTCTGTTCTGCCCTTATCTTGTTTTGGTAACAGGATAATGCTGACCTTGGTGAATGTGCTCAGAAAAATTCCTTTCTCTTCAATTTTTTGGAACAATTTAAGAAGAATTAATATTATTCTTTGGATGCTTGATATAATTGAGCACTAAAGCCCTCTGGTTCTGAGTTTTTCTTTGATGAAAATGTTTTTTAATACTGACTCAATGTAGTTAGTTATTATTGCAGTGTTTGGGTTTTTCATTTCTTCATGATTCAATCTTGGCAATGTGTGTATCCATCTTGTCTACATTCTCAAAGTTAGTAGCATAAGATTTATCGCGATGATCTTTAGTGATCTCTTATATTTATGTAATGTCAATAGTAATGTCTCCATTTCTCTCTCTGACTTTAGTTGTCTTTTCCTGAGTCTAGTTAACGGTTTTTCTATTTTATGTTGTCAAACAATTGGCATCTCATTTATTTTTAAAAATTTCTGCTTCATTTATTTCTGCTATGATCTGTAATATTTTCTTCCTATATTGATTTTAGCTTTGGTTTGCTCTTACTTTTCTAGTTCCTTGAGATGCAGTAATAAGTGTTTAAGGTGTTTCTCCTTTTTTGATATGGACAAAGTTTCTATAAACTTCTAGGATAGATTTTGCCATTTTAGGATAGGTTTCAGTATGTTCTGTTTCAGGAATTTTAAAAATTTTCTCCCTGATATATTTCTTGACTCATTGGTATACAAAAACAAGTTATTTAATTACCACATATTTGTATAGTTTCCAATGCTTTTCTTTTTACTGATATTTATCTTTGTTGCATTCTAGTCAAAAAAGATAGTAATATGTTTTTAATGTTTTAAAAATGTGTTCAGTCTTATTTTGTGGCCAAGCATATCCTTCATCTGGAGTATGTTCCCATGAACTGATGAGAAAAACTTGCATTCACCATACATTTACTAAAATATTCTGTAGGTATCTTGTTAGCTTTTTTTGCTCAGGGGTGTAGTTCAGTTTTGTTTTTGTTTTTGTTTTGTTATTGTCTGTCAATTTTCAGTACATGATCTATGGATTGCTGAAAGTGAGGTGTTAAAGATTTCTGCTATTATGGGAGCCTATCTCTCTTTTTAGATCCATTAATATTTTATTATACGTTGTAGTAATCTAGTTGAACTGACACTTTCATAATTACATAATACCTTTCTGGTCTCTATCTACTGATTTTGATTTGAGCCATTGTGTCTCATACAAACATGGATACTCCTACATTATATGGAATTGCACTTGCAAGGGTTATCTTATTTTATCCCTTCACTTTCCATTTATCTGTGTCTTTGGAAGTGAGTTTTATGTAAGCATTATATAGCTGTTTTTATTTACTTATCTATTCAGCTATATTATGTCTTTTAAAAAACTTAACCCATCTTATATTGAAGGAAATCATTATGTAACTTGCTATTTAGTTTTGTTGTAGTTTCTGTCTTTCCTTCTCTTTCATATTGTCATTGTTAAGTGATTTACTCTAGTTCTGTGTTTTGATGCCTTGCTTAATATTTTTGGTTGCCTATTACATTTTTTCCTTTGTGGTAACCAGATAGCTTGCAAATAGCATGTTCTAATTAAAACAACCTATTTAATATTATGACAATTTAACATGTTTAAAAAGATTAAAATAAAAAACAATTAAAATATACTAAGAAAACTCTACATTTATATTCTGAAATTTGATATTTTGTTTTTTACCTATCAGTGGTGTCTGTCTCATCATTTAATGCAGCAATATTGAGTTTCGCTTTTTAGTTTTCATATTATGATGTGAATGGTTTGCAAATCATACTTCCAGAATTACAGCATTTGGAATTTGTCTATATAACTACTCTAAGAAATATATTTTGCCTTTATATGTTTTCTTCTTATTGACATCTGTTTCTTTTAATTTGAAGAACTTCTTAGAGCATTTCTGGCAGAAAAGATCTGGTAGAGAGATATATTCTTTGAGATTTTGCTTTTCTGGGAGTGTCATTACCTTTCCTGTATTTACAAAGGACTGCTTTGCTGAGTACAATTTTCTCAGTTGGCAGTTTTCTTCTTTCATTACTTTGAAACTCATACCACTGTTGCCTAGTCTGCAAGGTTTCTGCTGAGAAGTTTTCTTTTCAGGTGAACTGGAAGACTCCTGTTAGGCATTTCTTTTCTTTTCTTGTCCTGAGAATGTTCTCTGGTTTTTTTTGTTTTGTTTTGTTTCACCTTGATTATTATATATCTTGGGGTAGTTGTGACTGAATTAAATGTGAATGGTAACCGTTGACCTTTCTGTAATCAAATATCTATCTTCTTCCCTAAATTTGTGAAGTTTGAATTCTTTATTTAATTGAATAATCTTTCTGCCCATTTGGCACTTTCAAGTGCTTGTTAAACCCCTAGAACCTCCCTATATCCTCCTTCAATACTGCTCCATATTTCTCATAAACTTCCTTCATTTTGTTTCATTTCCTCATCTGTGTATTTTTAAGCTAACCACACCTTCTTATTTGAGGTACTCTGTTATTGATGTCTTTTATTTAGTTTTTAATTTCACTTCCTCCTCCAAGAAAGAGACATCTCTCTCCGCACTTAGCTGCTTGAAGCTGAATGAATTGGGAATCAGACGATTCTTTCTCTTCTGACTCCTTCAAGAATCTTTTTGAGTTGTTGCATCAGAAGCAATTGCTGTGGTCTCTCTCCTGATTTCCTTAGCTGTTCTAAAGATAGTTTAGTTTTTGAACAGCAGTTTACTTTGGTGAGTCTGTGCCTAGAGATCATTGCTGTGACTATGTTAATCAGTAGCCGTGTTGCTGGGCCTCAAGAGGATATGAGTACGAATAATATTTATTTAAATGCTAATTTCCTCTGAAAATATAAATGTAATAAATACAGTGTATCAGATTTCAAAGTCTCATATCACATGTTGCATAACTCATGGAATGGCTATGGAATAAAGCCAAATTCCTATGTTCTTTTTTATTGGAACAAAGATCTGGATCATTAGCAGAATTATGTGGTAAGAACTACGGTATTATTTAAATATTAGGCTATTTAATTTAAATTGCCTACATCAAATAAATAAAACTATATGCATAAATGGTTGAAGTACTCACATCCTAATGAAACTTATACTGGAGTGATAGCAAAAGTATGAAGAGAAGCTGGGCACTGACATTTGTTATTTAGCAGGAAGTGATTCTAAAAGATGAGGGAATCAACTGTATCATAGTAAATTGACACATAATGTGGTCTTTAAAAATCCAGTCATTTTGTTATATCCCTCAGAAATTCACAAAAATTCTACTTCCCCTAATGTCAATTGAGGTCACATGTTGCTAATTCTTTGGCAGCTAGCCTGATGTAGAACATTCAAGATGGTGAAAATTCACACATATTTTAGTCAGTGGTGTCTGAAAGCTTGGTTCAGCAGGACCCCTCTCCAATGTCAGAAACTCTCAAGGCTAACTTTTCTCTGCCCTAGAGAAGCTGGAATGCTAATATAGTAGAGTGTCTATGAACATGGCAGAATGTCATTATTCTTAAAAGGAAGATCTGACCCTTCACTAGTATCTTATCTATCTCACTTTATTAATCAAGCTAGCATGCTATTGCTGATTCAAAGACGCTCCAACAACACGTTTCTCATAGTTGTACAAATTTACTGTGTAGTCGAGAGTTTTCAAGTTTTTTTAATGAGTCCTCTTCATGCTCTCAGACTTATTCATGCCCAGTGGTCTCATAAAATCCCACTTTTCTCACACCTACACATTCCATGCACAGCTAAGTTCGCAAATAATGTACATTATACTTCCACACACAAATACACAATAATCCCCTATTGTAAGTCTTATAAGAAAAAAATCTTTTTTTCTTTACCAAAATTTGTATAAATTAGTTCTCCTCAATGTCCAAGGGTGTATTTTATTACACTGAACAATAACTGAACAACTGAAATACTAAATATATTTTGACAAAATGTGTTGCAAAATTTTGAGCACATTTTGGCATACATTTTTGTTGCTCGTCTTAGATAAAGGTAAGAAATTCAAATAATTCCAAATCACACTTCTGTTTTCTGACTTTGTTTGAATAAACAAATGAAAAGGGACCACTATGTCATACGCTTGTACAATTTCTAATTATCATTTAAAATAGCATACCATTATATTAAATAAACTTGATTTAAAACTTAAATCATGAGTTGTAGGAAACAGCATGCTCTTCCTTTCTCTCTGGTTGTTCCTAGTGACTTTCATGGAGGTAGTTTTCAGATTACAGTGGCACCTCGGTTCATGAACTCAATTCTCTCCATGATTTGGTCACAAAATGAACTGGTCAAGAACAAGAAATGAATCAAATTTCCCCATAAGGTCAACATTGAAGTTTAACATTGAATTTGATTTGGTTCTTGTGCAACTCAGTTTATGGACAGAATCATGGAAAGAATCAAGTTTGTAAACTGAGGTAGCAGTGGAGTGTTTTTTGTTTTTATTTTTGCTTTTAACTGTATCTTTGAGTGGACTTTGGATTCTTGCTTCCATGAGAATGATTCATGTATGCATTGTCTGAATGCTTCATTTCTCCTCTGAGCTTCATAGTATTGCTAACTTTGTTTGACTTTTTTAATATTCCCAAGATTTTTTTTTTTTATTTTGTCTTTGTGAGTACATGGTTGCAGCTTATGACGATCACATTCACTACAGGGAACTGCTACAACATATGTACAGCTAACATATTTCAATTCGTTCTTTCTCCTCTCTTCACCTTTTTATTTTTCCAGCATCACAGTTATTTAAAATCTTATTTTTACAATAACTTTGGATTTCAGCAAAGTAAGAGGTCCATTATAAAACAATCTAATACAAGGAAATCCTGATTTTAAAAAATTTCCTTGGGCCATTTGTAACATACAGATTGCCATCAATTTGTATAGGGTTCCTTCTGTTTAATACTTCCAAGCACTATGCTCATTCTTCAGATTTGAAAAATGTAGATTATATTGCAAAAAAAAATCATTGTGCTTATATTTAACATTTTGTTTATGTCCTGCAGGCTATCATTTCATCTTTATGTGGATGATTATTGTATTGATTTGTTTTGCTAAACTAAGAAATCTAAGGTACTAAAGTATATGTGTATCTGCATATGTACATATATATCGATACATGACATTTTCTTAAGAAAAACCTATATATAGTTATGGCTTTAAATTTCATTTATTTTATTTTCAGCTAAACTCACATCATAAGTTTTTCAGTATACTCAATTTATATATTTTTAATATCAATAGTCAGAACAATGGTTTTTCTATATTTCATAATACACTTGCATACAGGGATACAAAATTTTTAATAAATTGGACCCTGTCACCATTTCTATGATACATATTGTTTCTCTATATTAAAGAGAAACACTATTAATAAACTACTAGTAATGAACTACATTTTCTAGTTCACACTTTTCATTTTGCATAACAAATATTGATCCAAAGAGGTTAAGACTGTTGTCTCAGTAGTCAGTTTCCCAGCTAACAGTAAAGTACAGATTTATTGATGTCATATAGTCTACCTAAGTATCTCAATCTATATTTTTTAGGATAGAGATTAAATGAAATCAAATTTAAAACACTTACGCTATATATATATATATATATATATATATATATAT